>JANJGK010006174.1:15000-17500 GCA_039081455.1 Macrobrachium rosenbergii
TCAATCATACCAAATTGCAGCCCTCTAGCCTCAGTAGTTTTTATTCTATTTAAGTGTCAAGTTAGCCATGCTCGTGCGTCCAGCACAGCTATAGGTGCCAACAACACATCCCACCAACGGGCCGTGGGTGAAAGTTTCATGGGCCGCGGCTGAGATTATGTAGAGTAGAGGGGTGTAAGGATGAAGATTATCTAAAAGGCTTTAAAACGGCTTTTAAAAAAATGGCTTATGGAAGAGGCTTTAAAACGTTTAAGATGGCATCCCTTTCTCTCTCTCTCTCTCTCCCTCTCTCTCTCTCTCTCTCAACTCAGCTAGTCGAACAGAAGATATTATGACATGTAATAAATCCATGGGAATATTTTGAAAAACACGTACAAATAACATACTGTATGTAAACGCCTTTCATAATTATGACATTTCATATGTATGACATCATTCAAGTCCATAAATCCATTCATTTCATTCTTAAACTCCGAATACAAGGATGTCTCACTTCCTGGCCTGTGATTGGTCCAAATTTATCACATCCTTCACCGTGATTGGTGGAACCAAACCACACTCCCCTGGCATCAGGTCAGGTGCATCGGTTCGGAAAATTGCATCGTGGAACCTGCAATGTGCAGTCGAATTACGTAACTGTTCATGAGTCATAATGTAGGTGCATTACCTAGGCATTGCATTACCTCTCTCTCTCTCTCTCTCTCTCTCTCTCTCTCTCTCTCTCTCTCTCTCTCTCTCTCTCTCTCTTAGTGTGGGAATGCAGAGTTTTCTGTCTGTACATATCTATCTATAGTTGGCTTTGTAATAAATATACATATCACACAAGCACTTCTCTCTCTCTCTCTTTCTCTCTCTGTGTGTGTGTGTGTGTGTGTGTGTGTGGAAATCCCGAAATTTTGTCTGTATATATATATATATATATATATATATATATATATATATATATATATATATATATATATATATATATATATATATATATCTAACAAACATTTCTCTCTCTCTCTCTCTCTCTCTCTCTCTCTCTCACACACACTTTATGAGCGTGTGTGTGTGTGTGTGTGTTTTTTTTTTATGCGGAAATACAGAGAGATTTTTTCTGTGTACCTATCTCTCTATAGATGGCTTTGTGTAAAATATAAATATTTATCACAATAAGCTGCTCTCTCTCTCTCTCTCTCTCTCTCTCTCTCTCTCTCTCTCTCTCTCTCGTGAAGCATTGAGGAGTTTCAAAATTCGGGAAACACCGGTTACAAAGCTTCCTCCTAGAATTCTGGGTCGTCTGCTCAGAAATCGTGAGTTTATTCAGAAAGGGAAAGATTTGAAAGCGAGAGGAAGAAATTACATTTTCCAACTTCTGAGACTTGTACCTTGACAGCAGAATTTACGGCTGTTATTGCCTCCAATTGCGATGTTGAAAGGTATCATTTGTAAGCTCCTTTTTTTCTTTTTTGTCTTTTCTTTGTGTAAGCAATTTAAGAAACGGTTTTAGGCTGGTTCCAATTGGATGAAGAATGTAAGAGAGTAATAGGTTTGGTGATAACTTAAGTTTTACTTTTATTTTGTGAGCTGGGAAAGAAAGTTTATGTGAATTACCAGTGTGTTTTTAACTGGTAGCACAAGCAAGCACAGTTTTTTTTATAATTTTATCACAATCATACATCTGAAAATAAGTTATTTTCAAGGACTGATCAATATTCAGTCAAATTAGGAAAACAGAAATAGTCTGTATTTTTGGATGCATAGATAAATGGAACGGTCATTCAAATGGCCCCTGTCTTGCCCAGGGTCGAAGGTATAAAAATGAAATGCTACCAACTCTTGAAATTTATAAGAACGTAAGCAGGAAGAGATTTTCACATCTTTGCGGAAAAGGAGCAAAAATTAGTCACATGTCTGGCAGTCCATAGTGAAATATTTACTGAATGGCGGACCCTGGTGAAACGTGGGTTCTTTTTACCGTAGAGTTTTGACAACCATTGGCATAAAATAAAATCTTGATTCTAAGGATTTTTAGAACTAATTTGTCATTATATTATCTTAAAAATTTTGTGGCTAAAATCTATCAGTAGGTAGTATTCGTTTTCATGTCATGAGTTGGTAGACAATTCTGATTTTTAAGAGAGAGAGAGAGAGAGAGAGAGAGAGAGAGAGAGAGAGAGAGAGAGAGAGAGAGAGAGGAGGAGGAATTGGGTTTATGGGTTCTAAACACTACAAAAAATGACAAAAAAAACCATAAGTTGAATGAAATTTATATATATATTAGAAAATTCAACTTTACAAATACTTAAAAAATGCAATATGAATAAATGACAAATAATGATATGGATGAAAGTAAAAGGCTCGAAAATTTTATGGACGATTATAAGAGAGAAAGTTAACAAGTCCGGGAACAAGTTATCCGAATGTAAATGTGGCTTCATTTTACAGATAAAGTTTAGTGTAGAAGACGCAGAGTCGATAGATGAGAGAAGCAGAGAAACATAATATACATATATAT
>JANJGK010006174.1:22500-25000 GCA_039081455.1 Macrobrachium rosenbergii
GAGAGGTTGTAGAAACTCGCTTTTATATGAGAGAAGAAGTATGGTATTTTAACTTTCCAGTGTCGTGGCCGCATTCTCCAGCGAGAATTGTGGTGTTTCAAATTTTGGGGGGACGGATATATAGAGAAGAAATATTACAATTTTAGTTTTCTGTAAAAGAAAACTATTGTGCCGGCTTTGTCTCTCCGTCCGGACTTTATTCTGTCCGCACTTTTTTCTGTCCGCACTTTCTCTGTCCGCACTTTTTCTGTCCGCCCTCACATCTTAAAAACAACTGAGGCTAGAGGGCTGCAATTTGGTATGTTGATCATCCACCTTCCAATCATCAAACATACCAAATTGCAGCTATCTAGCCTCAATAGTTTTGATTTTACTTAAGGTTAAAGTTACCCATAATCGTGCTTCTGGCAACGATATAAGATAGGCCGCCACCGGGCCGTGGTTAAAGTTTCATGGGCCGCCTCTCATACAGCATTATACCGAGACCATCGAAAGATAGATCTATTGTCGGTGGCCTTCATTATACGCTGTAGCTGCTGTGCAGAAAACTCGATTGCGCCGAAGAAACTTCGGCGCATTTTTTACTTGTTTGTTTGGTTGTTTGGTTGTTACGTCTTGTAAGAATGAAACTTAGATTTCTTATTTATATATTTGTTGTTTTACGTACGTCGTAACGCAGTCTATAACTGCGTCAGGAGGAATGCGTATATATGCAAACGCATAACTCGGAAGAAATGCGTCAGCATTTAAGCGGCGGCTTTGTTATGTTTAGTTTTGTAAAGTCTTTTTTTTTTTATAAAGTCAGTCACTTTGGTCTTTGCATTAATAATAACCAGGATCTACAATGCAAGAGGTTGTGAACCCATTGGGAACTGAAGAGGATTTTTGTTCATTCGGGAAAGAAGTAAAAATTCTTCCGTCATTACTAGACATCAGTCAATCAGTTTTTACTTAAACCGTTGTGAATGCTTATACTTTTAATGTTACATTTGACGGAAAGCTGGAAGAGCAGAATGATGAAAGTTCAAACACAAAACAATAAGTAATAAGCATCTTTTTGCAGTCTATAAGCACAAGATTGTTTCTCAAAACCTTTATATGATAAAGACATAATTAGTGCTTCTTTAAAACCTATATTTATACGATAGAGCCAAAATTATTAGAGGTATCTTTATATGCTTTAAAAAAAAAAATTGGAATCCGAACGACGATCTTCATAAAATATTTATTCAGCCAATGATTCTTCAGCGACTTTTGCACGAGCTTAGCGATCTAAAAACTAGACAGGACGAAGAAACTCAGTGACCCGTAGTATTTGAGCAATTCGTTCTATGTAGTGCGACTTTCTATTGAATAATGAAATCATTTATTTAGAGCATACTTAAATGTCCGCCAAACTCAACACTCAGTTTTCAGACTTTTTTCTTAATATACGATTTTAATTCCCCAGAGAGCCAATATCTTTGTTCGGCAAAAGATCATTGCAAAGAACTTTTAATACTGAACAGATATAAAATAACTGCTGTTTTCTTTTAATCTATAAAAAAAATAAACGCGAATGCACATGAAAGTCTGTGAAGTCTGTTAACTTCTTTACAACCGCGATCAGGCCTTACGATAATTTCGGATGAAAAGCCTCTCGCACGTGATGGGAAAAGAAACCGATTTTCAGTATAATTTTCCAAGTGCTAAAATGCTTCGAGAAAAAAGGAGGCACTTACCTTAATTGAAACTCCTCCTTTCATACCTGTCTGATAAAGGCGTTGTTAATTTTTTGCTCGAATTTTTTTTTTTTTGACCGGCAAAAATGAAAGTGCAAATCTTCTCGCAAGAAAAAAAAATTGGGAAGCGATCTCAGTATGGGTTTTTGTGTTCTGTGGTTCCTCCCACTCCCTCCTCTCCCTCCTCCTCCTCCTCCACACACTCCATCAATCTCCAAATTACTAGAAATCCCAAGAGGTCTTCGTATGCATAGTCTTAAAAACTCCTTCAACTTACGCTCCTCCCCCATCTCTCCTCAACGTCGTCCTCCTCTCTCCTTCCCCTATACCTCCTCCTAACCTTCATCCATCCTCACTGCACCTCTTTCTCTTCCGCCTCCTCCCTCCGAATCCTCGTCCCCACCCGAACTGGTTTGCCCAGGTGGAGAGAAAGTGTCACCGAAAGTCTACGTCCTGGGTAAGGCCGCGTTGTCGGACCCACCAGCCCAGCTATCTGAGAGAGTTTCGGTACCCAAACCAGGGTGGATTACCTGGTCGGCTCTAATCGCCTACGACGACCAGGGAAAGTGGAGGAGTTACTCGGCCTTTTTTTTTATATATAGGTTGATGATAGAACTGACATGGAGAAAGAGAGAGAGAGAGAGACTCGAAGAACGTATATTGGTTGCATGCACAGTATAGCAAAGGTCCCGCTAATTATTTGCAACTATGGGAAAGGTATCGGTACCTTGTTTTTCATATGGGCTAATGAGAGAGAGAGAGAGAGAGAGAGAGAGAGA
>JANJGK010006174.1:30000-39370 GCA_039081455.1 Macrobrachium rosenbergii
CGCTGTTCACAAAGACTGTCAACCGCAAGAATCTGAACGCTCGAAAATGAGCCGGAAGGAAAGGAGAAAGAAAACTGGATGTAAAGATGCAATGAGGAGCGAGACGAGAAGAAGGAAAACTAAGGAAGAATTATAAATAAACTGAAGAGGCAACAAAGAAGAAGAAGAAGAAGAAGAAGAAGAAGAAGAAGAAGAAGAAGAAGAAGAATCAGGCTCCGAAAAGGAGGTGGGAGTCAAGAAGGAGGAACAAAAAATGAGATAATGAGATTGCTTAGCCTGAAGAGGAAGACAAGAGACGAACGCAAGAGAAGCGTAAAAGATAAATAATAAAAACAGGAATAAAGAGGAAGAATTTTTAAAAGGAAAGAGCAAGTCATCAAGTACCTAGCAGTTAGCATAAAAAAATAAATGTTAAAAAAAGAGAATAACGAGGAAGAACTTGGAAAGGAAATAGCAAATAATCGAGTTGACTGCTGTATCATAAACAGGCACCTAGCGGCAGCCGCCAGGTATCTCTCTACTGCTCGCCCCTGACTGCCAGGTAAAAGTATAATCTGAAGCCTAAATGTCAAACGGACATACCGAATGGACGTTACGAAGGCGTTCCCTTAAGATTAAAAAAAAAAAGGCGTTCCTTTAAGAAAAAAAATTCTGAAAGGGATGAAATGGAATGAGGTCACTGTGTACGGTGTGTTGGAGTCTGGGAAAGGGAGAGACGAGGCTTCACTCTGGCCCCAAAAAAAATAAAAATAAAATAAAAAACAAAGAGCAAAGATATTGCTTATGGAAGGGTTATTGGAGATTGAGTGTTTTTTTTTATGGTGGGATTACTTCTGAAGAAAAGGTCAATTGATCGGATGCTTTGCACCGTCACGTTACAAAGCTACTCTGTCAGGATATTAATTGGTGTTCGTGTTGCGGGGTGTAATTGTGAGTGTAAGTTTTATGTGTGTGTGTATATATATATAATATGTGTGTGTATATATATATGTATATATATACATATATATATATATATATATATATATATATATATATATATATATATATATATATATATATATATATATATATATATACACACACACAACATAAGACTTAATTTAATACAAGTATATTTTAATACTAATTGGGCCATTTCAATGTTCCCTTTTGTCGTGTCTTGAATCCGTTCGCTACGGTAAGGGAGAGAGGATGAAGAAATTTTATAGTTTTTACTTTCATTTTCTTTTCTTCTTCTTCTTCTTCTGTAAAACTCGGGGACTCCTGAAGGTCTTTTCCAGAGAGAGAGAGAGAGAGAGAGAGAGAGAGAGAGAGAGAGAGAGAGAGAGAGAGAGACTACTCACTGACCTTATGGCGCAGTGTCACGTAGGGAGGGAATAGGAAAAACGGTTGTCTTTTCAAAGCAGAGAGAGAGAGAGAGAGAGAGAGAGAGAGATGATGATGATGATGGTGATGAATAATCTCTCTCTCTCTCTCTCTCTCTCTCTCTCTCTCTCTCTCTCTCTCTCTCTCTCTCTGCGGTCGTGTAAATCCATTACCTGTAATTATCATATACGTACATGAATCTGCTCTTTGCTTTCTCACAACCACAAGAGGAAAAAATCAGACGAATGCGTTCTCTCTCTCTCTCTCTCTCTCTCTCTCTCTCTCTCTCTCTCTCTCTCTCTCTGTTGTCATGAAAGTTAACTCTAAATAAATATTATTGTTTGTAAGAGTGTCTTGTATATTAATCCGGATATCTTAACTGTGTTGTAATTTATCCCATGACAATTGATAGCACAGGAGCCAAGGTCTGGGGCCGGGGGCGGTACGTATCTTCTCAGAGGCGGGAAGTGACCATATAATAATAATAATAATAATAATAATAATAATAATAATAATAATAATGATAATGGACTCGCAAGTCCATCACTCTTCGGGAATCGAATCATATGGTAGCAGTAGTAGTAACAGTCAATATTCGCCTTTGAACGGCTCCAGGATCGAGTGTTACTTCTTGCTAGGAAAGTGTTGCAGCAACCCGCCCCCACCCCCTCCCCCCCATCAGGCTCCTAGGTCATGAGGTATTACGGCACACTCCTCGAGGTCGCTGGGAGAGAGAGGTTTGAAACGTCTGGCAACAGGGCCAGTAATTTCGGCCCCGAAACGATCTTGGTAAACGTTCCGGCGAGATTATTTTCCGATATACCTGGTAGCAAAGCTGCTTCGCCCTGCTGTGATCTGTCTTTTACGAGAGGTAGCGATCACATAATGATTTATGGAGAGAGAGAGAGAGAGAGAGGAGAGAGAGAGAGAGAGAGAGAGAGAGAGAGAGAGTGGTTCCACACGTCTCAGGATTACCTCGTTGAGGAATTCTCCCGTGTATGCGCGCACTCGTGAGAGAGAGAGAGAGAGAGAGAGAGAGAGAGAGAGAGATGAATTACCCACAGAAATTACAAGAAGAACAATTCTACCTCCATGAGGGTTGAGGAATTACCTCATCGAGGTCCTCATTTAAGAGGATTCGGTCATTACTTAATTCTGTCTTTTGTATTTGCTATGCAGAGCAAAAACAATCAGAGAGAGAGAGAGAGAGAGAGAGAGAGAGAGAGAGAGAGAGAGAGGCTGATTACAATAAGGGAGACGAAGAATACAGCGAAATTTTGTCACGATTATCGGCAGTTTAGTGTAGATTTCCCAGAGAGAGAGAGAGAGATAGAGAGATATAATAACCTAGGTGTTGTAACGTCAGTTTTAATAGACATAACCAATCAATCAATCAATCGAGAGAGAGAAAGAGAGAGAGAGAGAGAGGAATGACCTTTGAGTAAAAGCGTGTGCAACAACTTCAAGGAATATGGATCAGGTGGGAGCCGCGAGAAAACCGACGATGGAATGTGATAGTAAACAAACCGTTGAGACTTGAGACTCTGAGTTTGGCCTCAGGCGTGGAGTTTGGAATAAGCGAGGCGTCTGGGAGGATACCCACCTTTCCCTTTCCTCCTACTCCTCCTCCTCCTCCTCCCCCCACCCCCCCCCCAAAAAACCCCGCCCCTTCCAAGTAAGGAGCTCGTAAACACCAGTTATTCTCAAGAGCTACAGGTCTGGCCTTTTAGAGAGAGAGAGAGAGAGAGAGAGAGACAGAGACAGAGAGAGAGGCAGAGAGAGACAGAGACAGAGAGAGATGGGAGTTAGCGAGAGAAAAAAAGAAGAAAAGAGAGAGAGAGAGAGAGAGAGAGAGAGAGAGAGAGAGAGAGAGAGAGAGAAATAGGAAGGGAGACAGAGCGAGAAAAAAAGAGAGAGAGAGAGAGAGAGAGAGAGAGAGAGAGAGAGAGAGAGAGACAGAGAGACAGAGAGAGAGAGAAATAGGTAGGAGATAGAGAGAGAAAAAAAAGACGAGAGAGAGAGAGAGAGAGAGAGAGAGAGAGAGAGAGAGAGAGAGAGAGAGAGAGAGAGAGAGAGAGAAATAAGAAGATGAAAAGAGAGAGAGAGATAGAGAGAGAGAGAGAGAGAGAGAGAGAGAGAGAGAGAGATGAAGAGAGAGAGAGAGAGAGAGATAAAGCTCGGTAGTGGCTGGAAGGGAAGCAATTCCCTAAATGGCCTCTCCTTTCAGAACGAACTCCAGATAAAGTCAAACAGCACTCTCCTTTAAAATGTTCAAACGCGAAACCTGCTCTTTATCATTGAAACGTGTCATTCTTCATTTCACATTTCTATTTCCTTTTTTCAGTTTTCTGTAAAAGGAAACTATTGTGCCGGCTTGGTCTGTCCGTCCGCACTTTATTCCGTCCGCACTTTTTCTGTCCGCCCTCACATCTTAAAAACTGCTGAGGCTAGACGGCTGCAAATTGGTATGTTGATCATCCACCCTCCAATCATCGAACATACCGAATTGCAGCTATCTAGCCTCAACAGTTTTTATTTCATTTAAGGTTAAAGTTAGTCATAATCATCCGTCTGGCAACGATATAGGCCAGGCAACCACGGGGCCGTGGTTAACGTTTCAGGGCCGCAGCTCATACAGCATTATACCAAGACCACCGAAAGATAGATCTATTGCCGGTGGCCTTGATTATACGCTGTAGCGGCTGTACAGAAAACTCGATTGCGCCGGAGAAACTTCGGCGCATTTTTTACTTGTTTTTCATTGCTTTCTGATTTCATCGCCAAAAGTCTGAGTTGGCAAAAGGCATGGCTGACCTTTTCTGGACTTTTCACCGACTCGTCATAAACCCATAATGCCTTCCCCTCATGCAGTTTTTGCGATTTCACTGCGTTTCAGTTCTGAACATGAAAAACAAGAGATACTTGCTTTTTATTTACACTTGGCGCGATAACAATGTAATTTTGGTATTTTCATGAGCTTTGATTCGAAGCTGTGGAGACCGTGAGTGTTTGAAATATGTAAATCCATCTTAATTAGACAAAAAAAAAAACTTTGGTTCCGTTTGAGGGCTTTTGACTAATAGGCGGTAAGTCCTACTGGGTACTTAGGCGTTCTAGACGTGTTTGCTACAAACTAGATTATTACTGTTATATGGGTTAAAATTCCGCAGTAGTGTATGTTAAAATCTTCTTCAAAAATATATCAGGAATGGCAGTTATTATTATTATTATTATATTATTATTATTATTATTATTATTATTATTATTATTAAACAATAAAACTTTTGTGGAAGAAAAATGACAGAATGACAGATCCATATGGGAAATAAAGCTATATATATATATATATATATATATATATATATATATATATATATATATAATCGGTAAGCTACAAACGTCCTTTAATATCCAATTCGCTCTACCTCCGCTGGCCGTGTGGATTAAGGCGTCCACTGTAGTCCTGAGTTCTTGTCCTTCGTTGGTTCGAGCCCACGGGACGACGAACTTATTATCAACTAAAAAAATTCCCCTTCGGTAACATATATGAAAATATATTATTTCCGAGGTAGAGCGAATTGGATATTAAAGGGCGTTTGTAGCTTACTGATTGTAAATGAATCACGGTGATGTGATAAAAAGTCATACATATATATGTATATATATATATATATATATATATATATATATATATATATATATATATATATATATATATATATATATATATATATATATATATACACACACAACCCAACAGAAAATCAACCCACAATCATTGCACCAAAAGCAAATAAACACAATCGGATTCAGTCGACCATGTTCAGAGGGCATTTGCGCCTAACCCGAAATGAACACGAGACAGTAAGGGCCTCTCCTATTTAAGAAGAGGTGGGCTAAGGTGAGGTCAGCAGGTAAGTAGTAGAAGAGGTGGGCCGAGGTGGGCCATCAGTTATTTAGAAGCGTGCTTGCCTTCGACCTTTTAAGATGTGGCCGGGTGTGGCTGCAGTTTGCTGGTTCCTTAAGCAGACTTTACTTTTCATTTTCGGCAGAATAAAACGTCCCCCTTTTTAGTTCATTTATCTATTTTTGTGACTGTGTTTTTCGTTTATTTTTAATTTAATGCCAATGCTATTCTCCTTGAATTTTAATACATTTTTTGTCTGTTTATTAATTTATTAATTAATTTTTTTTTGATAAGTGAGATTACTTTGCGTTCTCTTGGTTCCTAATGAGCGCCATATTCTTTGGAAGCTTGAATTTCAAGTCAGTGGCCCCTCTGGTGGCCTTGTTCCATATGAATAGGGTCCGTCTTCTGAATAATAATAGTAATAATAATAATAATAATAATAATAATAATAATAATAATAATAATAATAATAATAATATAATAATAATTATAATAATAATAATAATTATTATTATTATTATTTATTTTCTATGATTCACGGCGTTGTAATCACTCCCTCTTCTTCTTCTTCGTCTTCTTCTTCTTCCCGAAGTTTTGTATGTCCTCGGCTAATATTACATTTGTAATAATAGTAGTAATAGGCAGGAGTTACCTTTGAATCGGCTCTCCTATTTGTTCTCTGCTGCCTTTGGTGATGCTTATTAAAATATATTTTTCTTTTGGTCATCAATTTCCTCTTGTCTTTTATTATTATTATTATTATTATTATTATTATTATTATTAAGTACTCGGTTCTTCTCCTAATTCTACAGAGATAGAAGGAATTGATACGTGAGATTTTGCCTTCATTAGAAAGTCATAAATTGACCCTCCATAGACCGTCCCATAGTTGTCAGCACCACATGTTGGGAAACAATTCGAATTTATGGACATAAGCCATGCACCAGTCCATAGTTCTCTTCATTTCCTTCTTAATATTTTATTTCCTTCTATTACCGACGCTGACAGGATTCTTGTACGAAAAAAAAAAACGTAAAAAATATGCCGAAGTTTCTTCGGCGCAATCGAGTTTTCTGTACAGCCGCTACAGCGTATGATCAAGGCCAACGAAAACAGATCTATCTTTCGGTGGTCTCGGTATAATGCTGCATGAGCTGCGGCCCATGTAACTTTAACCGACGCCCGGTGGTGGCCTGTCCTATATCGTTGCCAGACGCACGATTATGGCTAGCTTAAACCCTAAATAAAATAAAAACTAGTGAGTCTAGAGGGCTGCAATTTGGTATGTTTGATGATTTGAGGGTGGATGATCAACATACTAATTTGCAGCCCTCTAGCCTCAGTAGTTTTTAAGTTCTGAGGGCGGACAGAAAAAAGTGCGGACGGACAGACAAAGCAGTCACAATAGTTTTGTTTACAGAAAAAAACTACAAATTACTATTATTATATTTTGCATCATGCAGTGACAAAGTTTTCTCTGGGAAGAGATTATCTCTACTAAGAGAGAGAGAGAGAGAGAGAGAGAGAGAGAGAGAGAGAGAGAGAGAGAGGCGATTACGTGTCTTTTTCCATTTTCCATTTTCATGGATATGACAACTAATAATGACCTCAATTACATAATTTCCATAATTGCCTCTTTGCTCCATGAATTAATTAACTCGTTAAAGAACTTAAACCTCCAAAAGTATGATTCACAGGTATGATTATCGCAATCATACCCGTGGCCATTAAATGGGGTGGGGTTCAAGTAAACAAAATCTTAGACTGATGGAAAAAACACTAATTAACCTAATTAACCTCCCCCAAGCGATATATAAGTAATGCAATTTGATTTGGAATTCGGGTCAATTAGGTGACAATCTCTTATACCTTTTGTAGACTTGTATTAAAATATTTTTTGGATATTTGAATATTTCCTAAACATTTTTATTTTTCTACATATGTGTATTAACTCAACATTTTTTTAATAAATTGAGGAATTTATGCATATATTCAAAACGTAACCGTCAGTTGATCCTGAATAGCAGAGCTAAACAGGCTGCCATTCTAGATTCATCTAGATTAAACAAGAGACACTTTTCTAGTTTTAACTAGATAAGCAAAAACAATTTACTCATAGTTATCTATACAGGTTTAGTTTTTAGAAGACTAAATAAAAAAGAATATTGAATTTCGAAGGTAAGCAACACTCATTTCTAGATTCGTCTAGAATGAGAGAAGTGGGTTCCTCAATTAAGATCTAGAATATATTTGTCTACCATTCGTATGGGCAACATAAACAAAGTGAAAGTTACAAAACTGGGGAAAATTCTATGTTAATTTAAATTCTATTTTAATTGAACTAATATTAATCATTACCGTGGCACCCCTTCTTCACCATTCCACCATATCGCATGAATTTAACTTTCTTATTTAATAAGATAAAATTATTATCCATACTCAAAACAAAATCAGCACACTGTACATGCAGAAATATACTGTACAAACAGAGAGATAATAATTATATGAAGACGTCTGCAAACTTTTTTTGTTTTTTTTTTTACAAATGTTCATTGAGATGACCTAGCCAACACAAAATTCATGACAATCTTGCGCCACCCCTGGGCACTGTCTGTGGCAACCCTGGGTGTCACGACACCTAGTTGAGAAACGTTAAGCTATGGAAGTTGCTGTGAGTCTACTTAAATTAGACTTGGTATTTTACAGTAAAGCTTTGTATTTTACATTTAAGTTAAACTTGATATTTAACCTTGAAGCAAAGCTCTGTGTGTTGCTAATGTAATGCTTTAAGGCTTGGTATTTTACAATACAGTTAAGTTTTACATTTTACAATACAATAAAAGTTTCCCTTTACAATGGAGTAAAACTTTTCACTGTAAAATGCATTGAAAATCGTATTTTACATTGAAGTGAAATGTTATATTTTAATAATGCAGTAAAACTTGATATTTTGCAATGCACTAAACCTCAGTATTTTACAACAAAGTAAGAATTGATACTTTACAATGTACTGAAAGTTAGCATTTTACAATGCTGTAAAACTTGGTATTTTACAATGCAGTAAAGCTTTGTATTAGGAACACAGTACATTGATGCAGTAAAACTGGTATTTTGCAATGTATTGAAAGCTAGCATATTACAATGCTATAAAACTTGGTATTTTACAATGCAGCAAAGCTTAGCATTAGGAACATAAGACAGTTAATGCAGTAAAACTGGTATTTTACAGTGCAGTAAAGCGAAATAAAGCCTTATATTTTACAATGCAGTAAAGCTTTATATTTCAAAATGCAAAGGCATTACCAATACGCCCAGTCCTTCTTATTTATCCGAGATAGGAACAAAAATAAGCTTATAAATCCTGACGTCAGATTTGAATATCAACCACAGGAACGAACACAAGCCTAAACTGTGTCGCTGACCTTTAGCGCCGTGACGCCAGATACTAAAATGAGAGAAACATGACTTCTCAGTCGGTCAGCTGGAGATGAAGAGAAATTATTCAGGGCAATATGAGAGAATGCAGCTGTGGGTCTATGCAGGTTGGCCATATTGTCTTTGGTTTGAGAATAGAAGCAGTTGACAGATATAGCCTGGACTATATATATATTATATATATACATATATATATATATACTATATATATATATATATATACTATATATATATATATGTGTGTGTGTGTGTGTGTGTGTGTATGTATATATATACACATATATATATAAACATATATATATATATATATGTATATATATATATATATAATATATATATATATATATATATATATATATATATATATATTATATATATATAATCTCATACCGTTAATATAAGAAATACTCTCCATAATTATTCTTCACTTATGCAGATATACAAAGCTACGTATTTTTGTTAAAAAAGGCATGTTTTCGTACATACGTTTATTCATCTGAATAGAAATATTTTGTATATTTGTTTATTCGTGTAAGTGAACTCTATATTTGTGTGTAGGTATCATTTAACATATGATCATGTTTATATATATATATACATGCATGTATAGATGTATAACTGAATCACAAAAATATGCAAAGGACAGTAGGTCGAAAG
>JANJGK010006175.1:0-39368 GCA_039081455.1 Macrobrachium rosenbergii
ACAGTATTGAAGTCGTCGTAGCACGATGCATAATTCTGTATTTAAAATTGTGCAGGGTACAATATTTCAGGAATTAGTTCTTCGAGACCGAAACCATCATTGCGCCTTTAAACACAAGGGAACAATATCTTAAAGTGAACCAGAAATAGTTATAGTGAGCCATGAAAATAACAGCGGGTAATAAACATCAACTGTATTGTTCTTTGTTGACTTTTTCTCCTCTTGAGTGAATGTGTGTGAAAACCCAGTATTTCAAGTGACCCTACTCAAATGGCGTTTAATACTTAAACCTTATTTTAATGGTTTTGATAATATATACATACATTTATGTATATATACATATATATGTATGTATGTATGTATATATATATATATATATATATATATATATATATATATATATATATATATATATATATATATATATATATATGTGTGTGTGTGTGTGTGTGTGTGTGTGTGTATTTACCCACACAACACACACACATATGTATACATACATACACACTGTCCCAGTAAAACGTACATCTGTATAGCCTTGAATACGTATGTGTGTATATATGTGTATATTGGTGGTTTCCATAATAGTTTCCCCTCAGATTTTATCTGACGTCAACGCGCGCAAAACGTCTTTCAAACGGGCCCTTAAAAAAATCGAATTACTATCGGTAAAAAAGTTAGTAGCCCAGGAAACAGCAGTTTCCCACTGCATACGAAATCACTTGAATACCTTTTGTAGGAAAAGGAAAGCCTAGTGTGGTAGTGACCACTGCCTTTATTTTGGGATCCACCCCCTGTCTGTGATATAGCTTGATCACAAAAAAGAGTAATTCACATACACACGGACACACACACACACACACACACACACACACACACACATATATATATATATATATATATATATATATATATATATATATATATATATATATATATATATTATACACACACACACACACACACACACACACACACACACACATATATATATATATATATATATATATATATATATATATATATATATATATATATATATATATATATTTTATCTGTGTATATAACGTGTATATGACCTTTTCCCTTTAAAAATCATTGCATCTGAACGTGTAGGTCATTTGGTTTCCAGCAAATCTTTTCGGATTACGTTTCTAGCCTGAACCCTTGAACCACGTTTGAGACCATCAAAGTCCTCTTACTTCCTCCTATGCACCTAACTGCACTTTTCCCACTGAAATATGTTCTAATAATCTGCGTGGTTTCCGATTTTCAATAAAATATATAATTCAATATAATCCGCGTATACGAAATCGTATATCAGACTGGATTTCCCAGGTGGATAAATATTTTCCTTTACTAAGTTTATTCCATTAGTTTCTCACCTAATGGATGAAGACCTGTCCCTGGATTCTATAGCACGGATTTATTACGTATTTGGAGAAAAAGATTTAAGGTCTTCAAAGCATGCCTTGTCATGGGCTATATTTTTATATTCCAAACAATACAAACAAATAATGGATCATATTATATTGCTCGCTGAAAAGAAATACAAACAAAATATAAACAAAACTAAAACATTAACTGTAAGCAGCATATTACGCTTAATCACATCCAAATGATATAATTGCTGTAAGTGGAATGACGCTTGTTCCAGAGCATTAAGTATAGCGAAGCCTGAAGGCTCTTAAGTTCGCTATTAACTGCCGCACCATCGTCGTAAGTTAGTCTAAATGTCAGTTTTAGCACCAAATTAACAGCCAGTTCGGGTGTTAACAACCAGTATCCTCTTGCTGTAATAGATCACTGTCACTGATAACGATTAATGGTCGTGGTTTCAGTCTAGGAAAGGAATGGAATGTAGAATTTATGTCAAAAGGCCAAGCGCTCGGACCTATGAGGTCATTCAGTGCCTCAAAGGAAATTGAGAGCAAAAGGTTTGAAAGGTGTAACAGGAGGAAAGCCTCGAAGTTGCACTGTGAAACAATTGTTAGAAGAGGGTGGAAAGTAAGATGGAAGAAAGAGAATGTGAAGGGAGGTACAGTAAAATTAATGAAAGTTGTAGTTAAGGGCCGAAGGGACACTGCAAAGATCTTTAGGTGATGCCAACAGTGCGCCGCGTGAGGTGCACTGATGGTACTATCCTCCTACGGGGGTGGTTTCTGTCTAAATTATGTTTCTTCGAAAAGTGAAGGAGGAAGAAAATATTTTATTCACATTGTCACCTGAAGTTCATTACAATCTATATAATAGTTATGATTTTAACACATTAGTCAACGCTCTACTGCCATAATTATATGGGCGAGATATAAAATTAGTAGACAACGAAGACTAAAATCATGGCAAAAATGAAACGGGTCATTTTTTTTTTTACTAGTACTCATAATAGTTATGAGGTTGCTCCCATCCTTATTTCGTATGTACGTTAGCACACTGAAATTCACAAAATGAATAAGCAAAACAAAGTGACGAAATTTTCACAGAGAACCTATTAACTGGAAGGGAACGTGATAAATATAAAAATAAAAATCAATCGTAATACTAAATCATCGTAATAACTCATTTATCCTTATAATCTTATTTTAAAGGTTGATGCACGAACCCTCAACTGAACTCGATCAAGAAGAAATGAAGTGACATAGCATTTAGACTAAGTCAGTGGATTTTCTATTTACCACTAAATCAAAAAGGTTCCCCTTTTGATAACATGATTTTTTTTATATACACTCTCTCACATTAATCTTTTAATGTTCCAAATCTGCTGCAGACTTCCAAAGATGAATACAGCAAGCAAATATTTTGTTTAGTTTATGCATTTCATCATCATGGAACATGAGACACTTGTTCACTCTTCTATTTACCACACTGAACGTGGAAGTTGAATATCTGTCTGCTCTCTTATTTCCAATTTATCACCTTTGGGAGAGAGAGAGAGAGAGAGAGAGAGAGAGAGAGAGAGAGAGAGAGAGAGAGAGAGAGAGAGAGAGAGAGAGAATATTAGTAAAAGAATTTGGTGCGTTTGATCGGCTTCAAGAATACTAATATATTACAACGACTTAAAGTCTGCTGAATACTTCTGCCACGGTCCTCGTACCCAAGGATGTCAAAGCAGACGATAAAGATGGTTAGTCATATATTCAGTTTGTGACTTAAATGTCAGACTTCCACACAACTAGTTATAATCCAAAGTGTTTTTATGCAAGCCTTCTTTGATATTCCCCAGGAAAAATGGTATTCAGAGCAATTTGAAGATCTTAAAGTGCGTAGGAAATAAAAAAAAAAATGAACTCCATGTCTCAATACTGAGTTATCATCTGTTTAAAGCCATAAAAAACTGAAACAGAATTACAATTTCTCAAGAAAATTATTAAACTTGAATATACGATACCTGGATACATGTTAATTCATATAACCAGAGTGCATATATGTAAGAATATAATAAAAACATAGTTGAAATTCCCTTGGATGAAAGAGATACAGAAATTAGCGGATATATAGAAAAATGATTGTGACAGATAAAGGCCAGATAATAAGGAGTTTTTCATCTATTTGAGCCTTACAATATCAGCGTTCATAGGCTAACGATACGGTTTCATTTGTTTTGCACTTATAATAGTATTGCACTATATCTCTTGTGTAGTATGTTAGTATTCTGTTAGAAAGTAATTTAGGAATTAAATTCTTCATTTATAATATTTCACTACAACATCGATCATAGCTAACTCTGTCTGTGCGGCTGTCTGCCTGTGTTCGGTTGAATATAATTTACCCCCCTGTCCTACACCCCATCTACAAATAATAGGCCTATTCCATAGACATGAAAACGATCGCAATAAAATTTTGCTCCCTCATGCTTCGCCTAGCATTTCCCCTTTGCAGCTGACCTTAACTAATACATAGGCCTAGGCCTACCTCCAAACTTAACCAGCAACAATACCTCTTACCTTAGCAACTATTTGAATGTTTTATTTATCAATGCTTTCTAATAGACATATGTCTCCATACATACTTATGGTTAATTCAGATATCCAAAATACTATCAATGACAGGTAATCCAAACTAAGAGATAAAAATGTTACAGATACCTGAATTTACAGCAGCACTCTTGGTACAGAATGATTACATTATCTTTTCCAGCGTCCTTTCATTTGAAGTTCAGTGATTAAGTAAATCATGTCTGATACTTCTTCCTAAGTCGTTGGGCTTTGAATGAGCCGAACAAAAGCGGGTTTGAGGTAAATATTGTCAATGCTAAAGGCTGAGATGCGATGCATGTTGTTACCTCTACATGTAATAGATACCTTTTCACCACTAGCACTGTTCTTTCGCGAATTAGAGCATACCATATATAACGTATATCACCACAACAGCGACGTAATGAACAATGAAAACGTCACATTTTGTCGCAGCACATACTGCTGGCTAGACTGAAGACGATCCGGGCTTGTCAACTAGCCGAGCAGATGCAAACTAAATTCGTCAGGGTGTGGTTCAGACGGTGAGTGACGTCAGGCTCAGATGAATGATAGAAAACGGGAACTCACCGTAACTCGCCTTATTCCAACATAAGCCTAACATTGAACTGCGAAACTATGAGTGGAAACGGATAGTGTAAACCACGTTGAATGATTTTGTATGCAGTTGATGCTGCTCTAAAAAAAATCAATACTTATGAATAGTCTTGCATGAATTTGCCACACCAAACCTCTTGATGACTAGAGTTTTATTTTTTCCCTCTAGTATATAGATGTATCAGTAAAAGTCTATAGTTTATTCAGTTATCTTTAATATTATAAGTAACCGGTGAACCAAACTAAAGAGACAAAGCAATACAGATACCTGTATTTATACAGAAGCACTATTAATACAGATTTAGATACAGGCTCAGCATGTCTTCTTCTTTCAGTTTCCATTTATCTATATAGGCTAGAGATCAAGCAACTCTTGCCTGAGGTTTCTTGAAAAAATTGTTCAGTTGGAAATGAGCTGAACATAGCGTTTCTGAAGTTGATATTATCTCTTTGTCACGGGATCACCCACTTCCTACACTGTTCGTAATCCTTAGGAAAACAGCAGAAGAAGAGGCTAACCTTTTCAGCACCAGCATTGCTCTATCACGAGTTACAGCAACCATAGCCAATTTTGTCACAGCGCATGCTAGCTTGCCAAGTTTGCAGACAGGATCTAAATTACATACGTCAGGGGCAGCAGTACAGAAAACTGGTCCTCTTGATAACTCACCCTATTCCATTTTGGCATACTAGGCGGCAGGCCCTATCATTGAACTGTGAAACTGTCAGTAGAAAAAGACAATGTAAACAGGCTCTATGATATTGTATGTAGTTGATGCCATTTATCTAAATAAAAAATTGACCTTTCTGAATAATCGTGTACGGATATACGATGCCAGACTTCTTAACGACGGGAATATTGATGTACTCTGTAGGTAGTCATAGGAAATTATCCTGTCTGTGAAACGGACCTGTCGATTAACTACAGCACAAGGATAGATGGCTGATGGCTGTCTTGAAATAAATGGACGGTTAATCACCTCCCACTGCATTGAAATAGTGGACGAAGTTTTGGTTCTATCAGTGAGGACGGTGCGACCTGAGCCGGAGTCATTAGATGTGGCAATGGACAATTTCCCAAGCCATGCTACCCAAATAGTGTCAAGATAGTTTAAAAAAACATGAATATTAAATTACCAGCAGAATCTCCTGACCTGAATCCAGATGCAACTGATTTATAAAACAAAACATCCCTCATATGTCCGTATCATCTAAAATTCAATTCGTGCCAACATTTTGCTCGTCGATGGCTACCACTTATGTTTAATACGTACCAAAAGGTTTTAGGAAAAAATAAAGTCCTTTTCATATGATTTTCTGTCCCTTTGATTTAGTAGCATATCTCTTATTTAAACATGAAGCATATGTTTTTTTTTTATCGGGTCAGATTTTTTCTATTGTCTGTGCAAGAAAACTGTTGTGCCAGTTTTTTCTGTCCGTCCGCACTTTTTTCTGTCCGCCCTCACATCTTAAAAACTACTTAGGCTAAAAGGTTGCAAATTAGTATGTTGATCATCCACCCTCCAATCTTCAAATATACCAAATTGCATCTCTCTAGCATGAGTAGTTTTCATTTTAGTTAAGAATAAAATTAGTCATGATCGTGCGCCTGGCACCGCTACAGGTGCCAACAACACATTAATAAATGCTGGTGAGAATTATGAAATCATATTTCGAAACACATACATAGTTTCATTTTTTATCGTCCTCTACATGTAATTTAAATTAAAGACCTTTTTAGGCATTACCTCTTCAATATGCATGGTAGCCAAGCACGCATATCATTAAGAATTTTTTTCACAAAAATTAATTACCATTTCACCCACTTAATGATTCAGTAGGTCAAGGTATTACCAATGGTTTCAGGCTAAGTGACGAAACGTCTATTTTCAATTAAACGAAAAATAAGACTTAAAAAATACGGTTGTATATTACCTTAAATGATATCTCTAAACAAGTCAAAAACTGCGCCGAGGTGTCTTCGGCGCAATCGAGTTTTCTGCACAACATATAACGCTGTATGAAACTCTCAGCAGCAGCCCATGAAATTCTCAGTCGCGGGCCATGAAAATTTAAGCCACGGCCCGGTGGTAGCCTGTGTTGTTGGCACCTATAGCGGTGCCAGACGCACGATCATGGCTAACTTTAACCTTAAATAAAATAAAAACTACCGAGGTCAGAGGGCTGCAATTTGGTATGATTGATGATTGGAGGGTGGATGATCAACATACCAATTTGCAGCCCTCTAGCCTCAGATAAAACCAATTACGAAATAAATCACCTTCTTCGACAAAATCGCGACAATCTATACTATATAGCGTGACTATGCACATACAGTCCAAAACGGAAATTTACAGTCATTACCTTTTAGCTATGAAATAGTCACTGAAGGTGCTCAGAAACTTAAAAGCTCCTGAAAATAATTAAAGTGCTCTAATATACCAGCTAAATCCTTAAACTGTCAATATTTTTCCTGCAAAATCTGAGAATCAGTAAACAGACGCGTATATCCACTTCTACAATTATTTTGTAAATGGAGATTATTCGTATGTCCATATTGTGGACGGTCAAACCGTCTTTAATTAGTTTTTTTGATGATTTTTTGTGGGAGTACAATAGTTTTACAAAGTTAAATGATTATTGTCTTTATTTTGAAGTTTGAATAGAAATTCTTATCAACCAACAAAAACCAAAGACAAGGACACTGTTTCAAATTTTCCTTTTTTTTTTCATAGAAAGTTTCCTACAATGATTAACAAAATTAAATGAAGAAATAATTCTATTGGAAAAAAATTACTAATTATTGTTTTCTGTAAAAGAACACTATTGAGATGACTTTGTCGGTCCGTTCGCACTTTTTCTGTCTGCCCTCAGATCTTAAAAACTACTGAGGCTAGAAGGCTGCAAATTGGTATGTTGATCATCCACCCTCCAATCATCAAACTTCCCAAATTGCTGCCCTCTTGCCTCAGTAATTTTTATTTTATTTAAGGTTAAAGTTAGCCTTGATCGTGCGTCTGACTACGCAATAGGACAGGCCACCACAGGACTGTGGGTGAAAGGTTCATGGGCTGCGGCTCATACAGCATTATACAGAGACCATCGAAAGATAGATCTATTTTTGGTGGCCTTGATTATACACTGTACAGACAACTCGATTGCACCAGCGAAACTTCGGCGCATTTCTAAATTGTTTACATTACTCATCACGTACAAGCAACAAATATGTAACTGAATCTTAAAGCTCTGTTGTTTGCGATTAACCGAAATTTACAACTGATAAGATTCATTTCTTCGAAGTAAAACAGGGTTTACTTCTCTCTCTCTCTCTCTCTCTCTCTCTCTCTCTCTCTCTCTCTCTCTCTCTCTCTCTCTCTCGTCGAGAAACTATGTATTTTTCTCTTTCTTTTCATATTGACTTCAATATAACAGGCATACAGTATTCGCAACCTTTATAGTGCAGCAGATTGCTGTAAAAATCGTTCAGATAGTGAAACAAACATGAAATTTGGCACAAACATTCCTAAGACTACGCTCTCTTAGAAAAGGGCGCTGGCCACCTGAAAATCCAAGATGGCGGCTATTTTTCAAAATGGCCGCCATCTATGTTGAGATTCACTGGTTTGGGAGCATCTATTGGATGGAATATGCCAGTTTTTTTTTTTAAACCTCGACTTTTAGGTTATAAAAATGTTCCATACCACACATTTTATTGAAAACCCTTACTAAATGAATTGTAACCAAGATGGCGTACAAAATGGTTGCCATAAAAGTTTTTTTTTTTCTATCCACAGCGCTAGCAGACATAGAGACCAAATGTTTTTATTTAATGGTATATTCATGTGATCAGACAGTTTAACTAATATGCTATTTTCAACTGAAATAGTAATGGTATGGTCACATACAACATTGTGTCTAAGACTGTAACCATAAAAAGAAAAGAAGAGAAATACGGACTAAACGCAACCAATCTATGTATAGGTCTCTCAACCTACACCTTTGAAAAATTCGAGGATAAGAAGGTAGGCATAGCATGACACGTTGGATGCTCAAGCTAGATTATCTACTGAAGAGAGGGCAATATTTATCTAGACTTCACATTTGCAAGTGCACAGAGCTGTGCAGGGAAGACCCAGCTTGTAGCACTTGCACCTTTCCCGACAGCCTGCTTTCCATCCACATTTGGTAAGCTGTTGGCAACTCTTGGCTAAGGGCGAGTTGGTTGTCCAGAGGACTTGCCATGCTTCACCAGACTTTTGCCATCCCCACTCAGCAGGGTTCTCTGGCTGTGGCTGACACTGGGTGGCCTGCCCCCACACACAACCAGCCTGGTACGCAGCACGCTTGGTGTGTTGGAGGAGAGCTCCCCTGGTTGGTGGAATGGCCTCATATGCCCTTTGTTTTCTGGCAAACATATCAAGTCTAGCCTCATCCACAGTGCCAGCAGTGCTGGATCTTTCATACATAAGTATGACAAACCTCTCCAGGACCTTCAGGTCACTCTCTTCCACTCTGAGAGGGTAGTGACTCAGTTTGGAGAACACAGTGGAGGCCTCTGGAAAGATGTTCCATGTCTGCCAGGCGGTCTTCTTGCCCTTGCTCCGGAAGGCTGACACTGTATCACAGCCTGTGAACGCATGGAAGAAGAGCATGCCATTCACCTTCTCCTGGCCCAGAGAGTTGCACAGGTCATGCACAGCAATCCAGCGCAGGCTCTGGCCTTGGCCAAATGCCACCCATAGCTTCTCTAGCCCTAGATTGTGGAGAGTGGAGAAAGCACTGACTGCAACGACAAGAACATCTGTGTCATTTGCTTTAACCGTGATGGTCTTGGCTCCATGTTCTGTGGCATATTTGGCATGGAGAAAGATGCGGGTGTCAGCTTCCTCATGAGAGCACTTTTCCAGTCCCTGAAGACTAGCCTCATGAGTGCTGAGGACAGCAGACCCTTTCGTGGCAATGACAACATTTGTGGCAGACATCTGGGCAACTTTGTCTGCCAGGAACTGGAACAACTCTGTCTTGTTGGCATCGTGTCTTAGGAAATTGCGCCAGTTGGATGGAATTGTGTTCTTGTCTGTCACCTTGCGCCTTCCTCCTTGACCACGTTGGAGCCTGGTCTCAGCTTTGAGGCTGGATGTATTGTATACATCAAATACAAGATGTGATGATGTGTACTTGCTGCTATAGGATTGTATCACAGGCAAGAAGTCGCAAAGTGCATAGCCCTCAAAGGTCTTTCCTTTCTTTGGTGGCAAGGCATGGACCAAAGCTGATCCATCTACAATGAGGACATCAGTCTTTGGTTCTTTGTCTTCTAGTGTAACATGACTCTCCAGGACCGAGGTCAGCTGAGACTTCTGACATGTGTACAGCCTACCAACCTCACTAAGGGAAGCTGGGAATGTTTGATTCTCGTGCTGGAAGAATTCCTGCAGATCACATTCACGGCTCTGACAGGATATAAATAGCTTTGAGAAAAGCTGGCAATCCTCCTTCAGAAGTTTCTGCTTTGACTGTTCTACAGGAGCAGCTTCTTGCCTGAAGAAGTCAGTTCTGTTCTTCTTTATCGGCTCATAGAAGGAGACTGCATTGTTTGCCAAAGAGTCTGAAAACTTCTGAAATTTAGTGCGGCCTCTGTCAAGGTGTGTCTGTAGAAGTTCTGCTGAGCTGGGGTGGGCAATGTCTTTGTTGTCAATGGAATACAGATCCTGGCTCTCTTCCTGAAAAGGACTTCCCAAGTGTTGCAAAGCCAATGACAGCTTGCTGACTCTCTCCAAGAATGTCTTCTGCGCATGAGGTGTTTGTTCATGGTGTGTTGTCTGCTCATTAGACTCCTTACTTTGAACCTCTGTTTCGTATGCAGACACCAAGCGGATGATCTCTGGGCCAGCCACCATCCATCTTCTGAGTGCTGACGGATCTTCAGTCAGCCCAATGGCTCCGCCATCAGCCTTTATAAAGGCATTGGTCTGCTCATGAGCTTGGTCAAGAGCCATTGCTGAGAACTGGCGACTGGTCTTGTGCACAACAAAGTTGCCAGCCTTGAACTCCTTGTGCAACTCTGGGTGTGAACTCTCTAGGGTAAGCATGTCCCTGAGGTGAATAGGCAGCCAACGAGCATAGTTTGTATTATTGTTGGAAAAGAAGTAGGGTATCAGCTCATGCAATGCCTGGCAGTAGAGGACAAAATTGGCCTCACGGAAGGACCTGATCAGTAGGAATATCACAAGTTCCATAGACAACACCATGTGCCAGAAGTGGAACTGTGGACTCTGCTGTCTTCGAAGGTCACACCACTCCTCAAACTCTAATGCCTGCTCATTGTTGTTTGCTTTCTCAGCACAGTAGTCAGTGTATGCTGTCTTCAGGAGTTTGTACAAACTAGAGGCTGTAACCTGGTGCATCTGCCGTGTCCTGGTTACACTTGCAGCTGACAGGAAGGATTCTGCAGTTCCAGATGAAGCAACTCCTGCCTCCACCAGAGCTCCTGCCCAACCACTGCCATGAAGAAGAGTACCAAGAGATGTCATTGCTGCCATCTCAATGTGCAGACCACCAAACATTACCAGATACTTGTCTTCGCCATACTGATCAGGCCACTGCCACTGCACCTGCTTTGCTACGGCATAGATTGGCTGATCAGCTGTGATTATGGGTATCTGGCCAGGGTTCAGAAAATCAGTGACATCCTGCACTTTCTGCATCACGTGTTTGATCGTAGCAACAGAATGAGCCTGATCACGCAGGAGAGGAAGCAATGAAGTTATGGTTACTTCAAATTCTGGGCTTCTCTTCATTGAAGCGTGATGAGCTGACCACGTCAGATTCACTGCATCATCTATTTCCTGGGTGACTATGACCTTGTCTAGCCACTGATACTCCAGTGCAAGCTGTGGCCCCAAGATATCTGTGGGTGGCTTTGGTATTGCAGTGTTTGGTGGCACAGGGTTCTTTGTTTGAAAGGAAGCTGGTGAGATGTTTGTGAATGTGTCCGGCAATTCAGGCACCGACCTCACTTTCTCAGGTGCAAACTTTAGTTGCTGTCTTTCCTGTCCAGTGTTCTCCTTGGTGGGGTGCTGAAATATGGAGATGCTAGTTCCATGGAAGGAGGTAGTGGCAGTAGTTGCAGATGGGTTGTGGTCGATGTTGTCCATCACTGCAGTGGTGAACAACCCTTTTCGCAGTACTGGGGGACAGACCACACCCTCCTCCACATATTTGCTAACTGTGGCATCTCCTAACTGTGCAGAGACCTCCAGTACTCTGTCATAAGAGATACTGAGGCCATACTGATATAGCATTTCAACCAGGTTTCTCTTCCTGGTTTTGGCATAGACTGAGAGTCCCATGTAGACTGGGAATGGTGTTTCTCTGTCTTTGGAGTGTCTATGAGTTGTTGCTCCCTCTTTGTATCGGGAGTAGCAGTTGAACTGCATGAGCTGTGCAATGGCCTGGTCTGACTTTGATGCTCCAAATCGTAACTGTGACTTGATGTCAGCCCCATGCTCAACCATCCCTACAAACTGGAGCAGGAGAGGAGGCACAGAATTTCGTACACAAGCCTCAGAAAATGTGCCATCAAACCGTGACTGATGATCAAGTATAGACTTTCTGAGAATATTTGCTGCTTTAGCAATGATAACTGCCTCTGAAAGATCAGATGATTGAGCAAGTGCTTTTCCCACATCCTTTTGAAATGCAAGTAATACATCTCTGCCAGATTTATGAGCCTCAAGTTCTGGAATTTCTGCCAGAAGTTTGTCTTTGAGTCTCGTGGAATTTACACTTGGTGACTCTACACCTAATTGTTCCAGACGTTGTTGGTAGAGGTGGCAAATATCTGCCAGCCGAAATGTGACTGGATCATCTGAACAAAGGTTGTTTTCAACAATGTATGTCATCAGTTCTGACAGAACTAGTGGATACACATCTGATTCTGACTCAGTGCTACCTTGGTCTTTCTCAAGGCTCCTCAGGTAGGACATTTTTCTGTTGTAGAGGGCACAAAGACAGGCATGGTGATACTTAAACTCCCGTGCAATGACATCCCCACCAGTCAACTTAGCAAGGAGCTTGCCATCACTAAGTATCTCTGCACATTCACGCAATTTCAAGTCAAGGCCCTTAGTACTAGCCTGTCTGAGATCAGATGCAGGTGCCACTTTCTCACAGAAAATGCAAACTTCATTGTCATGACTGGTTCGGCGCAGTTTTGCACGACTAGTCTCAGTGTTGCTGGTCTGGTCATTGGATTGTCGCTTTCTTGCACGGTCCAGTTTAGTGTTGTTAAACAACAAGCGACAGTTCACATGGTATTTTGCTGCATTTTTCCTGAGAGTGGCCTCTATGCCATCACCTTCATCCAGCCTTGCTGGATCCATTATCAGTGGCATTTCATTAATTTCACTGAACATGGGAATGTTCCTTGCCAGCATTGTGTACCCATCATGGTCTAGGACATGATGACTTGGAGGTGATGTCAAGTGCTCACCTCTTTTGTCCTTCTGACAAAGACAACACAAACTCCAGTTTGTTTTTCTACTGCTCAATATTGGATTGGCATCACATTCTGCCATGATTTCACTTTTGATTAAGGCCGAGGGGTTATCCTTTTACCACCTTAAACAAAGCACACATTCCTGTATGGGATTCAACTAGGTTCGGTCTCCCTACACCTAGCCCGATCATTCATCCAGTGCCATTTAAGTCCCGTGTGATCTGTACACCATCCGGGTAAGTACATGAACCATCATGTACAGCCCCCATACCCTTGGCTCGGCTCTCCCGCGCTGGCACATCCTGTCTATTCAGATGCGGCTATCTAACTATAGCTGGTCTGGGGCTGTTAGAAAGCATTTGGGACACTAAACTAAACTATACTACAACTACTAGTCTAAGACTACAGGATTAGTAAAGCTGGATTAGCTGGCACTGAACCCCATGCTGAGTTACACAGCAGTGATGTCACCAGTGTGCCCTGGTTGTGTGCAGACATACTCTCTTTTACATTTATTAATTTTCCTTCAAAATTGATGAGTTATTCGAAAGAGATGGCCTCATTAGGATCTAAAACCACAAAAACCAAGATCCATGCTTAAAACGATAATTGTTGAACGGGCATTATTTCTCATTATAATTATTGTTTCTACCTTTTCTTGGCAGCCATATAGCTCCCATATTTAAAGGTAAACTGTACTGGGAAGCTACAGAAACATAATATTCACAAGAAATAGTATGGAAGAGCTTTACCATATTGCTAGAAGCAAATACATGCCATTCTAGTGAAAAATTAGCCAAAATCTGTCGATACTGGCCGCCATCTTGGAATTTGGCCGCCATATTAAATTTTTTGCGTGGCCAGCGCCCTTTTCTGATAGAGGGAACTTTAAAGAGCACTTGTGCAAAATTTCATGCTTGTTTCACTATCTGAACGATTCTTATGAAATATGCAATTATCTGCTGCACTATTAGTGTTAAAGGCTTTTTGATTACTTACAGTATTGTCAATCTTTACTGTTAAAGGCCTTTTGATTACATACAGTATTCGCAGCCTTTAGTGATAAAGGCTATTTGATTACATACAGGATTCGCAAACTTTAATGTTAAAGGCATTTTGATTACATACAGTAGTCACAATCTTTACTGTTAAAGGCCTTTTGAGGCTTTTTGATCACATAAAGTATTCGCAGTCTTCAGCGTTAGAGGCCTTTTGATCACATAAAGTATTGGCAGTCTTTAGTGTTAGAGGCCTTTTTTAGTGTTAGAGGCCTTTTGATCACATACAGTATTCGCAATCTTTAGTTTTAGAGGCCTTTTGATCACATACAGTATTCGCAATCGTTAGCATTAAAGGCCTTTTGATCACATACAGTATTCGCAATCTTTAGTGTTAAAGGCCTTTTGATCACGTACACTATTCTCAGTCTTCAGTGTTAGAGGCCTTTTGATTACATATACAGAGACGTGTTTAGTCCCTTCGGTTTGTCTTGTCAGGCAGATTCCATTCATCCTTTACCAGTCCCATGTTTATGACACTGATCTTCTACTCATCCTGGTGACTGACCAGCTCCCCAACCTCTCTGTCTCGTTTTTATTTATTTATTTTTTTCATCTATTTATTCTTTGATAGGATGGCACAGAACAGAGAAAGTTGCCATGGTGAGTGCCAATTTTTATCAGAGTAGAAGTGACAAAAAAGAAAATGTAAAAACGCAAAGAAAGTGCAGTACAAGAAAAAAGTGGGGCATACCCACGTGGATAATTTTATAATACTTTAACCTTTAATAATAAATTAGTTCATACGGTAACTAAAAACACGATACTCGTATTTTCTAAAACCTCTACCAAGGAAAATAGAGTTATGTTTTCTGTATTGATTTATGAAATCTGTATGTGTGTGTGTGTGTAAGCTATATTGATATCTTTTCAGAATTACTTTTATTACCACAACGCGCAAAGGAAACCATACGAACAAAATACCAATTAAGGTTTGTTTGGCCTAATGAATAGTATATTCAAAAAGTCGAAATTTAATTACGATGACCATTTTTTTTTCAAGATAAAGTGATTCATTAGAAATCCGACTATGGTGCTAATTGGATTCTATTCAGTTGTTAACGAGTCAATCCATACGCCACAGAGCATCGACTAACTATATAAACACCTAGGTTTTTTTAAGTGACCAGTCAGTTTTTAAGTTAAGGCTGAAAGGTGAGCGAGCATTCACATAAAACAAGCATACAAAAAGAAGCCTTAACTTGCATAAGGTAGCAGGAATATATTGCCTTGTTTCTTCTTTGTATCACATTAATAGAGATAGTGCTCCTTCTCCCTTAATAAAGCAAAGGATAATTCTGATCACTATATATATATATATATATATATATATATATATATATATATATATATATATATATATATATATATATATATATATGTATATATATATATATATATATATATATATATATATATATATATATATATATATATATATATATATATATATATATATATATATATATATATATATATATATATATGCGTATGTCTGAAGAGTGAAAGAGCGAGAGGTCATTAAATGCAGTCGCTAAAGCGTTAGACACGAACATTCTTGTGATTGCATAGCGGGATGACTTACATAAATAGATAATGAAGCTCTGATTTGGGATAGGGAAGAGACATTCTGAAACTACGGACGAAACTGAAAGTGAATGATGGATGGAAAGTTGAAACTGAATGGCTCTGAGTGAGGTTAAGAGGTAAATGGTAGCCCGAAAGATGGAGCATGATTGTTAACATGGATGGTCGAGAAATATGTAAGGTCGAATTGTACAGGCACTGGGGATTGCACATAATGGACGGTGGTGGTTGATTCCTGGATTAATTACAGCACAAGGAAACTGTGTGTGTGTGTGTGTGAGTAAAATATATGCTTAATGGGAGATGACTATCCATACAAGCTAATCTTTGTGTGCGGTAAAATATGGTTGAACCACTTCTCCTCAGTGGAAATGAAGCATGGATGTTGAATGAAAATGAAAGAAACTCAAATGCAAAAGAAGCTGTATAGATGATATTTTTGTTTATGTAGAAAAGTGATAGAGAAACCTTTAATAATGTAGCGTAACAAGAGAAGTGAGAGGGGCTATTGGAACAAAGGAAGATAAGAATGTCCTAAATGATAATTCCCTAGCAATACAATGGAAAAGACCGATTGAGGTGCGACTTAAAATAAACAAGTTAAAAATGCGCCGAAGTTTATTCGGCGCAATCGAGTTTTCTGTAGAGGCGCTACAGCGTATAATCAAGACCACCGAAAACAGATCGATCTTTCGGTGGTGTCCGGTATAATGCTGTATGAACAGCGGCCCATGAAACTTTAACCACGGCCCGGTGGTGGCCTATCCTATATCGTTGCCAGGAGCACGATTATGGTTAACTTTAACCTTATATAAAATAAAAACTGCTGAGGCTGGACGGCTACAATTTGGTATATTTGATGATTGGAAGGTGGATGATCAACATACCAATTTGCAGCCCTTTTAGCCCCAGTAGCTTTTAAGAGCTGAGGGCGGACAGAATAAAGTGCGGACGGACAGACAACGCCGGCCCAGTAGTTTTCTTTTATAGAAAATAAAAAGGAGAGAAACGGGAAAAGAGGAATGTAAAAAAAACAAGTCAATGCAAACATTAGAATATTAAATTAGATAAGTAAACACAGAAATGAAGATGAAAATTATTGAAAAATAAAAGAAGATGGAGTAATCAATAAAGCAAACATATGTAAGGAAATAATTTCTACATAAAGGAAAATATGGGGCTGAAAATAGAGAGAAGAAATATTTTTGATCAGGCAAAATCATGAGTGGCAGAAAAACAAGGCGAGCCACGATAAGCAAACGCGTGGAATCAGGAAAATAAGTTCGCCATCCTTCATTGCTCTCCAGAAACTTTCCGGTATGTTATTTATCGAGAGCCAAGTACGTTCTGAGACGGAATGTATGTCAATAACAGTTATTGCAAACTAGTATTTCTCGCGCAAGAAATAAACTTTTTACTGAGATCAGAGTTCCAGATGAGCAATGCAGGAAATTCTGGCGACAGGCTTCTTTCATTACAGGTGGCTTCAAGTATTCCAGTAGATCCTAAACCTATAATTCCAACACGTTGATTTTTATCGTAAAAATTCTTATTCTAACGCTACCTTACTCGCTATTCTCAGGATAATGCTGTGTGTGTGTGTCATCAAATGTAGGCGCACCAATGTGTGAGATAAAGAAAAATTCACATGAATATGAGTCCAGTGTTAGATGGTTGATATCTGCAGATATTGCAGTGGTGATTTGAAAAAGGGAAGAGGAACTGCAGATACAAGTGAAGGAGTTCAGAAGTGTTTATAAAAGGATAAAGATCGGAATCCAGGAAGATGGAAAATGTTTGGTTATATGAATTGTAGGAGAATGGATGAGGATGACTCGAGTAGGTATTTGGTGATAGGTAGGTCACATAATAGGTAAAGAAGGAAACATATATCTTTGAATGATATGGAAGATATGAAAAGTTTTCTTGGAAGTCAGTGTTCAGAGAAGGATTGTTGAGCCAGCTCTCATTCATGGGAATGAAGTGTGAACATTAAATTATAATAAAAAAAAATTAAAAGGTTGACGCTGTCCAAATTTTTTTGCATGGTGTATGTAAAGTAAGATGGACTGAAAGGGTTAGGTATTGTGAAAATATGAAAAAAATGGTTGAAGGGCTATTGTGACCGAAAAGATGGATCATAGTGTTTTTCTTTCGTTCTTCTGTCATGAAGGACCACTGAACTATAATTAGAAAGAATGGACGAGAAAATACTTAAACAGAGAAGAAGTTTTGGAATAGAAGTACCTTGATATCCAAGAAGGGAGAGATCATAATCATGTAACATATGGGTAAAAGGATCCGTGTATAGTCATGGGTTCAGCATCTTCTTGTTTCTTTTCTGTGCAAGAATATTAAAATCGCTAGAGCTAAGGAGGCCTTTCGAAATAAAGGGTGAACCCTTAGGTCAGCATTTAAATATATGATCAGATATTTCTGTTATTTTTTATTCTGAGCCCAACGCATTACACCTGATAGCTTATTGTTCAATAATACTTATACCTGCATATATATTTGCACACATACACACTCAAACACACTTATGCCTAAATCTATATCTATAACTAACTTTCAATCTATCTATCTACCTATCTATCTATCTATCGATCTATGTATATATATATATATATATATATATATATATATATATATAATATATATATATATATATATATATATATAATATATATATATAAATATATATATATATATATATATATATATATATATATATATATATATATATATATATATATATATATATAAATATATATATATATATATATATATATATATATATATATATATATATATATATATATATATATATATATATATATATATATATATATATATATATATATATATATATATATATATATATATATATATATATATATATATATATATATATATATATATATATACAGTATATATATGGAAGTTATCACTCATAAATTGGATTTGGTAATGTTTTTTTAGGAGAGTTGACTTTTTCTTAATATAACAAGTGAAGCATAAAAAGGGTAAACAAAATTTTGATTCCTCACTGTTGCTTTAAGAAAATTAATTATTTAGCACCGGGCGCAAACAAATTACGATCGAAAAAGGAAAGAGACGGACAAAAGAGCGGAGAGTGAATTCCGTGGGATTCTGAAGGCCACCGGCAGACTTGGTGTCAATCCTTTAATGGCCCAACAAGATTTGGCGGATATAGGGGAAGGTCCTACCTCTTGGAATAATTCACCAAATGGACAGGATATTCTCATTTGTAATCCTTCGCAAAAGTAGAATCTATAAAAATAAAATTACTGGATCTAGTTTGTCCTCCCCCGGGTGGCAACAGGGGAGACGTGACAGATACCAACCCCCTGCAAACCGGTGTGTCCACCCCCGAGGGGGCTTGGTAGGTAGGGGAACGGGAGGGTTGGGGAGACATCCACCCTCCTACTGCAAATCTGTTCGTCTGCCCTGGGTGGGGGTGGGGTTGGTAGGGTTGTATTTTAGAGACAGTTCCCCCCGCCCCCTTGTTTTAATAAAAAGTGTTTTATGAGTTATTTTATGATTTTTTCTATATATCCACCAGACGCGAAACTTTTGGCCTCTTAAATTTTAACTTGTTTTATATAAATCCTGTCTTTTATAACGTGTCGGATTTGTACTCATTTACCACTCGTTAAAAAGCGTCAGAAATACCTCCTGTTAACTGATCCTACTTTCTTATCTTTCCTTCTCTTGATGCCTCTAAAATATGTTTCAGACAGATCACGCAAATTTCTTGTCTGTCAGCAAGCTTACTGGTCTTATTTGATTTGATTGCTCTACAGTTGTGGCCACGTCTTTTCATTATTGTTGCTACAGTCGTAATGTCCCTAATTTACACTATTTTATTTACTCTTTTTTTTTTCAGTCAGACATCTATTATTTCCATTAACGTTGTTTCAATCCATCAAATTTCATCTCCATCCTACGTATGATCTCTGGTCTGCAATCTTTATACCTATAATTATCTAGGCAACTATATGCACTACGATAAGGATTGAAATAATATCTATGGTATGATTTTCAGTCATTGAAACATGAACGGTATAAGAACTATGCGCAATATAGAGCAGTTTTAAAAAGAAACTATTCGTCTTTTATCCTATACTTGTAAGTCCTGTGAGAAAGATGTATGTCATATTCAAATAGTTAGAAAAATAAACTGCATGAAGAAATGTTAAAATGAAGCAACCAAAAAATTCAAAACATTATTGGCTTTAGAGGAGCTAAAGAGAGAACAAAGGATAAAAAACCTTAGCATGGTTAGAAAAATATTCCTAAGCTGTTTACAATTCCAAGTTGCTTGAAAGCGTTGCATGTTAAAAGAGCGTATCTCATCCAAATGTAAAACCACGGGCGATGCGCCCAACTATATTCTCAAGTCTGTGGCTCAGGCTATTTTTCCTATGCTTCGTCTTCTCTGTATCTTTACCAGACCTTTGTTCACAGTGTCTTTTGATTTCCCTGTACTGGAGAGTTGAGCTACCAAATGACTATGAAGGCGGGAAAAATATTTCATAACATGATAAAGATATTTGTAATATCTCATCGTTAACACTGAAGCTGCAGTTATTCAACAAAGTATAAAGTAATTTTGTTTTTTTTATTTCATGCACGTGTCTTTAAATTGCTTTTTTGGCAGTAAAAACTTCACATCACTGCTTTGTGAACCACGCTCAAATCAGACTTCCGACGCTTTTCATCTTTTTTTTTTTTTTATAGCCCTCCTCGCTCTCTTGATGTAATGCTTTTCTGCTTCTAGTTTTACTGTGTTTCCCCTTATTTTAGAAACTTTCTAACTGCCGAATTCTGAATTGCCTGGAGGCAAAGAAAACTTTGAAGAAACCAAACTTCAGGAATTAGTTTCACCCAAATTAGGTTTCACTTACAGATTAGATTTATAATCTCTCTCTCTCTCTCTCTCTCTCTCTCTCTCTCTCTCTCTCTCTCTCTCTCTCTCTCTCTCTGTGTGTGTGTGCGTGCATATTTGTGTTAAAATTCACAGGCAGCCTGTAATCTACTTATTGAGAAAACAGGGAACGTAAACTTTTACACACACGCTTTAGCACATATTAGTGTTTTATAATTCAGTGTAGTCTATATTTCAACATTTATCTATATTTCCATTTCTACCTGTCTGTCAGTCTTTATGCATACTCTACTACTACCGCCTGAATAATTCAATGTTCCATCGTGCAGCACATCTGTCGTTCCACAGACCTACAGAGAGAGAGAGAGAGAGAGCGAGAGAGAGAGGAGAGAGAGAGAGAGAGAGAGAGAGTTCGTCAGCAAATTGGTGCCATCACTTCAATGAAAGAAGCATCAGATGAGGCAGATTACATTCGAGGCCAACTGGCCTTAATAAAAGAAACAGTGTAAATTTCTCCATTCATAGCATAGCAGTCCTCTGTCTTTGCATCTTTAACAGTCTTCCTCACACTGTTGAACTGTGGGACAACCTTCCAGAGGATGTCGTGCAGTTGGAACTTCAGAAGTTCAAGCGAACATGCAATGCATTACTACCCTAATACTATTCTTTTTGCATTTTAATACATATTTATCTATTATTATTATTATTTTTATCTTTTTTAATAAGCGGGATCTCTTCTTTCTCTATTTCCCTTTACTTCCTCTTACTTCTCCCTAGTGAATACCATACTCTTTGGAAGCTTGAATTTCAAGTCAGTAGCCCCCGTGGGCTTGTTTCATATGAATAGGTATCATCTACTGAATAATAATAATAATAATAATAATAATAATAATAATAATAATAATAATAATAATAAAGGGTCAAATAATGAAATAAATCTTCATGTGATGGCTTAGTATTTGAACATGATCAACTCTTAGTATTTCTAAAATATGACTTTTGCTTTACGTTTGCTGTTATCAGTATAGATTTCTTTCAGTTTAAAATGACATATTCATTCATTTATACATAAGCGACCCAGAATATCACTAAAAACTATCCAGAAGAATGTATTAATTCTATTATGAAAAATAAATAAATGAAAATGGTCCATTTTTGTTTTAACTCCTATCTTTAATCTCTCACTGAGTGTTACCGCCATTAAGGATTCGTTTTTCGCTCTGTATTGCAATCTATTTTATCCTCAGTTTTTTTCTGTTAAGTAATTTTCTCTAATCTGATTAAGTAAATAGTATTCCCTCAAAACCGCAGTTCACCTGTTAATCGCTTCATGATTAAATTTTGCCCACGTTCTAAAATCCTGATAAGGAATAGGCAGAAAGATGTTGAGGAAAACTGTGCGTTTCTCGTAAATTTATTTTTAAGGCGATTACCACAAATAGTTCTCTACGTGAAAAGATATTCATTATTTATATAATTCTCAGTTATGTATTATGTATTCTAGTGCGACTGCCAGATTGAATTTCTTATCATTTTACTGATTATTGTTTTAGAGACATCTTTAGGTCCGCCATTCTACAGTTTCGTGAAAAAGGTATTTTTTTCAGTACTACAATACAGATGTTATAAACGTTAGAGTCATTTTACCATACATCCCCTAAAAGGGCAAAAACATTTCCCATTTGCCTATTTACGGCCTAAACCTTCATTAGCAGGGAACCACAGTTCATTTCTTCTAGGGACAAGACCTCTTTTCACCCTAATTTGATTTTGAAACAAAATGGTCAAGGAAACAAGTTCGTCCTATATATATTAACTGTGTTTCGACCGTTGCATGTGCGGAAAACAACCAGGAGATTAGACAGTGGTATTTAGTGGGCAAGATATGAGAGAGAGAGAGAGAGAGAGAGAGAGAGAGAGAGAGAGAGAGAGAGAGAGAGAGAGAGACAGACAGACAGACAGACAGACAGACAGACAGACAGAGAATACAAGTGCAATCTAGCTGGGTTTTATAAAGGATATCTAACACATTACACAATTTCTAATTATATAACATTTACGAAAATGCTTTATGACTGCTCTGTTATCAATGTACAATACTGATGCTTATCCGAGGCTGAAATTCCCTCTTATCAACCCAAATGAAAAAGAGTGTATATTATATCCAGCACAATCGTTGAAATCTTGCTCTTAGTTTAAAAAAAAAAAAGGGGGAAAATGTCGCATTTGATTTGTTTCGACAGTCAAATACCTTATTTCCCCTTTATTGTATTTAAGTGATTAGACATGTCATTTTATCCAGATGAAATTTATTTGAAACTATTTTCGTATTGTAAGGAAATGTCTTCGATAATGTTAAAGCTCTTGTACTATTTTCATGACAATTTAACAAGGAAATATTTGACTCTCTCTCTCTCTCTCTCTCTCTCTCTCTCTCTCTCTCTCTCTCTCTCTCTCTCTCTCTCTCTCTCTCACACACACACACCGCATATTCACACACACACGAACAAACACACATACGGTAGCACGTTTACGACATGAATAAAATGTAGAATAATAGACTTTTTCAGTAAAGTGTAAAAAATGTTTTACAAGAAGATAAACACTAGATAGAAAAAGTGTGTCATCTTCCTTCTTAAAGATGAACGGTTGACTTTATCCTAAGGGTCACGATTTCTACCCTTTTGTTGTAAATCTTGCTGAAGCATGCACTTGTGCCGAGAGAAAAATAGATATTCTGCGCGTTGTCTGCCCGTTCTTAAAGTAAAGATAGCATTGTTTTGGTTTGCCCTTACGAAAGCAACCAACGCAGTATATGAAAGAATGATTTTTTAAAGGGATTAAGTAAATTTTAATTGTTCTACAGGTAGTAAATTTGGAAAAACCTAAGAAACCTATATAAAGGCTTGAAGTTTTATCATCAGAAGCTACTGACGAAGTCTTTTTTAATGAATACGATAAAATAACAAACATTGTAAATTCGAAATCACAATAAGATATTTTGTTAAAACTTTAAACTAATATTATTTTGTCATAAAACTAATGCATAATGAAACCATAAGGATGGACAAATTAGTATGAAAAGAGAGACGTTTAAAACACTAGATGTGGAATGTCCATTGTAGCAAAGTTTTGAAGCAGCTGTAGGTGGGGCGGTATGAATAATTACAAGTTGATCCATTTTATTAAAAGAGAATTTTATTGTATAAAATAAGAAAATAAGGTTAGCAATAAACGCATGACTAAAACTAAATTGTATATAAACGACACAATCATGATAGTCAAGGTTTTCAGCGCTTCGTTATCCCGGACTTATAATTGCTGTTTTAGCAATAGGAAGAAAAGAGTGGAAGTTCACTGACACAAAACCTTAAATAAACAGGTGTCACTCTCCTTCAACGAACCAGTGCTTTCCTCAGAGCACTTGTGTGCCTAAATAATGTTTCGGTCTTTTCCCAAAGAGTAAGAGCTACATCTTTTGCAACATCCCCACATATTTTCACGGTATTCTGAACTTACTTTTCCCGGAAGCTGGTTTATATAGTGAATGTGTGCATAGTGGAATACCGTAAATATAGAGTACTCTAACACGTTTAGGACAAAGAATTCTTGTAATAACAAAAGGGCACAAAAAAAAGATTTAATGAGCAATTTTATAATAGCGAAGTATTCTTTAAGCTCCAAATTAGAATGAGTTGTATAAGTATTTTGCGCAAAAAGGTGAAATTTTTTAACCCCAATTACATCACTCGTCAGTATATTTGCTTGCTAACGGGAAAGATTTGAGCTCAAACTAACATTATGTTAAAAGCAATTTATCTCTGAAACTTTTCAATGTACAAGTTGCCGAGATACTTGCCTTTGCTATGAGATAGGAATTTATTATATTCCAGGCGAATACATGTTGCTATATCAGTAAATCGCAAAAAAATGATTACTTATCTTTTTACCTTTCCCAAACGTGAATATATTGCCTCGAGTATCTCACATACATCTAATGCCTTTGCAAAAGTACCACATGATTTCCATCTTGAGCATCTAGAAAGCGCAAGAACGTTCCTTTAGCTAGACAGCACAGGCAGCTTCATGATTGTCAGTGATAGTGTCATAATCTTGTATACAATAATACTGCTCTGCACGAATGCAGGTGGCTCTGCCGTGAGTACTAGTCATAAACACTACTGGACTTGATCACTATGCGATGTTCAACCACGAAGAAGCAAACCCTTTTCTTCTTCTTCTTCTCCTTCTTCTTCTTCTTCTTCTTCTTCTTCTTCTTCTTCTTCTTCTTCTTCTTCTTCTTCTTCTTCTCAAGAGGCTTCCCGTCTGACGAAGACAAAATGTTTTTCTCAATGTTGTCCTCATATTTATTTTTGTCTTGCATTTTTTCTGAGAAGTGACATTTTCCGAAGTTTCTAGCGATTCGGAAGTCCTTTTTACCAACAAGCTGAAAATTTTTATTATCACCATATGCCGCTTTATGGTGGTCAAATTATAAACACGTTTACCATAAACCTAGAATCATTCATGGCGCTATATCAGTAAATGTGAACGGGATAGTGGCAGACGATTGAGTCGAAGAGCCATTACTTCGTTATTTCAGAGCAACAGTATAAGAATACTGAAACGGCCAGAACAGCCATTTTGAAAAGGAAACATGTATTCTTCAATGCGATCGTACTGTTAAGAGCAGGTTATTCGCGTGTATAATCATTGTTACAATTCTTTAAATCGTTTTTATATTTCTTACTTTTACAACGTCATTTCGACTCTAACCGTGGAAATCAGGTCTTTTAATTACAGGACGCATCACTACCTATAAAACATACAGACCTATGATGTAAAGCATTTCAAGCTATTTAAAAAGTAATGAGAGGAAACGGTGGTAAATATCAGGTGGATTGTATAAGTAAAACTTGCTTGAAGAATCGCTACAGTGTGACCTATACCAAGATGTATGTGTAAAGTAGGTTTTTCAGTTTTCTGTAAGAGAAAACTATTGAGGTGGCTTTGTCTGTCCGTCCGCACTTTTTTGGTCCGCCCTCAGATCTTAAAACCTACTGATGCTAGAGGGCTACAAATTGGTATGTTGATCATCCACCCTCCAATCATCAAACACACCAAGTTGCAACCCTCTAGTCTCAGTAGTTTTTATGTTATTTAAGGTTAAAGTTAGCCGTAATCGTGCGTCTGACAACGATATAGGACATGTCACCACCGGGCCGTGGTTAAAGTTTTATGTGCCGCGGCTCATACAGCATTATACCGAGAGCACCGAAAGATAGATTTATTTTCGGTGGCCTTGATTATACGATGTACAGAAAACTGGATAGCGCCGAAGAAACTTCGGCGCAATTTTTACTTGTTTCTGTTGTGCACAATTTCAAGTGACTCTGAAAAGACAAAAACCAAACGGTGAATGGCCCTTGGCATTCTCCATTCCGTGGCGAATTCACCCCGAGCAATATTCCTAATTTCAGAAGTATATTTTCTGCTGCTGAGGCTAACGAAAATTATGATATTTTGGAGGCAACGTTAACAATAATAGAATTTCTGGAATTTCGCTATTCTGTGCTTTTTTTAATGAGAAAATAACGGCAAATGGTACACGTTGCAAGCGACGGAAAGATATGCTGAGACCGGGAGATTTTCGAGAAAGAATATGCATTCAGGTTTATAAAGAATCCATTTCTTTAGTAATAAACATGAGGTCAGAAAGTTTATTCATTTTTTATACAGTGGTACTGCTGAATAAATAGCAGTAACTGCACTTTACTGGGATTTTAGCTGTAGAAAAAAACTTTGGATTCTAGCCTACATTAACACACACGCCATAATGTAAATTTAGTACAGCAGGGTCTTGGGTGGGGTCCAAAAAACTCAATACCAACGGCGGCTGGAAACCGGTCTTTACTTGCTTTAGATAAGATAAACACCTGCAATGTTCTTAAAGGAACCAAGTTCTCCAGATCCTTCAGAGAAGCTAAAAATCTTGATGCGTCCCTTGGACTGATGTAAAGCCAAATACCAGAATCGTGACCCACAACAAGAATCAACCCTGGTGATTTCCACTCGTAACACATGTTTTGTGAAGCATCTAGTGTCAAAATCTAGACACAATAAAACTGACATACTTTCTTCAGCGAGCATTGATTTCTGTTCCCATATAAGACGTAAAGATACATCAGCTATTTTTTTAATGAAATGTAGAGGTTCAATTTACTCAGGAAGAGAAATCCATTAAATGCACGCTAAAAAAGAAAAAAAAGGATAAGGATCTCATAGCAATGAGAAGGTAATACCATGGTATTAATTAGGCCATGCTAAGAGTGACCCTTCTTTTCAGCGTCACCCAAAGCCATCCATTATTTCGTGAAGACGGGGCTTGAGATGCCCTTCAGTAATCCTATCCGGTGGAATTAAATTCTTCACTTTTCATCTAAGGTTGATAAGGAGGCCTGCTCTTCCCCGTGTCCTGTTTACAAGATTATCAAGATAAAACCACTTCCTCTATCATTTTTATTTATTTTTTTTTTTTTTATGGATTAGGTTTTTCTTTATTTAGCATTTTTTACATTGCGTAGTTAAATAAAATCTGATACAGCGAATATGCTAATTCGCCATTCAAACACTTTTAATCCAAAACATATTAAATATTCACGCCTGAATGATACCGGATAACATTTGAAATAATCATAAAATTATTGTTTCATCATACACATAACAAACTCTATTAAAACGAAATTATATATTTTTACCAATATGTGTTATAAATATTGTTAAGAGCTCGTAGAAAGGATACACCACCACATCATTCACATCCCTTGAAAGGTCTACAGGCTAGGAAAAATTAAATCTAAAAGTAGCTTCCTCCAGGTGGCAATAACATCTCCGTTAAGGGAGAACGTGCTTAGTGAGTGTTTAGTTTTGAATCTGGGAAAAATCTAGAATAAAATAAAAGTAAATATATTTTTATGTGCATAAGAAGCAACATTTTTCCCTGTAGTTCGTTTAAAAGAAAAGCTTCTTAAATAACAAAGGGTAATATATATATATATATATATATATATATATATATATATATATATATATATATATATATATATATATATATATATATATATATATATATATAAAATTTTTGCATGTATTATTTACATGCTACGCATGTCTCAATTCCTTAAATTTTTAGTTTCGTTTAGTTGTGATCTTTTTCAATCGATTCTGTGTTGATCTTACGAGTCAAAATATTTCCACTTTGCTCACATTTCCTGCTCCTTTTGCCTCCATTTAGTGTTAGTTTGGCGTCGACTGTGAGCTATATTTGTTATATATAGTCACTGCCAGTTTCGCTTGCATTTCTTGGATTTCGTTGCAACCTTCAATGGTATTTTATACCTCCGTCCTTTTGGCTTTTCCCTTCCGTTTCATGGAATTTTTTGTTTTCATTTTCGTGTTCTTTTTTCACCTATTTCTTGACATTTTTTTGTCACCGCTTCTTGTCTATTTTTTCTGTCTCCTTTTACGTGCATGTATTGGCCGTAACTTTGTGGCGTTGTTTATTCGTATTCCGTGGCATCCTTCTCGATAATCTTCCTGATTTCATGGTTTTTATTCGGTCTATTTACGCGACTTTATCTGTATCCGTTTCGTGGTAATATAAACCTTCATAGCAATTTAATTTATGTATACTTTTTTTTTGGAGTTTTAGCTTCCATTTAAGTATCTTATTTCGCCTTCATTAATATGGTATTTTTACACTCATTCTGCGAAGTATTTTTCCTCCATGCTATGTCATTTCTGCATTAATTCTTAGTTGTTTTTCCATTTAATATCTTTTTTACCTCCGTTTTGTAAGCTCATTCCTTAACATATCTTATTCCTTTACAGAGAGAGAGAGAGAGAGAGAGAGAGAGAGAGAGAGAGAGAGAGAGAGAGAGAGAGAGAGAGAGATAACCTCCATAAAAGCGGCAGTTTGGAATCATCCATGACTTACGAGGGCAACAAATACCAGGATGTTTCGGCTGAGGCGAAGGTTCCTTGAATACACAAAGCCATCATATCTGTAAGACGGCTTCTTCCATTGGGTTTTTTCCAAGTTTTCCCCAAAGGGTCTTCCCCACTTCTAGGAAGATTTCCTCTCCACATCTCTCCTCTTGAGATCTCTTCCTTCCTTTATCTTCGAGTGCACCGGAAGAGGCAAGAAACAGGTCAGATATAATGACAGAGATATATGAATGACGGGATACTGGAGAAGAATGTGAGTAAGCGGAAGGTGAGGAAAGAAGATGAAGGGGAGAAGGAGAGCCGAGGAATGAGGAAATAGTTGGAGAGAGGATTGCGGGGGGGTGGGGGGTGATTTAGAGAAGTGGAAACAGGATTGAGATCTGGTAAATGAATAGCATTCCAAATCTTAACGGTCATGAAAAGATTTATAAAATAAAGGATGTAAACAATTTCTTCCAAGCAAGGGATAAATACAAGTAGCCTGTGCGTTCGTGCAGGATTATCAATCTTATTACATTTTCCAGGTCTTTCATTTCAGTCATTAAACATAGATACTTCAAAACCAAAAAGTGTTCTTTTATGGCCAGCGTCTTCATGCATTCACATTTTTTGCATCACACTGTTCTAAATTTAATATGCCTTTATAAAAATATGATTAATACCGTATCACCATAATACCTAACTGATGTGTCAAATCCTGCTTTATCCTACGTAAAACAGATGTATTTTTAGTGTCAAAGAAAAAATCCGAAGGGCAAAATACCCTCAATGTAGACTGATACATTACGGAATGATCTGGCGATTCGCTATCGTAATTAGTAAAATCTGATACTGTTCACAGTTTTGTTCTGAAAGAAGGAAAATAAGAGAGAAAACGATCGCATATATCTCGTCGCAATTGGAAAACCTAATCGAGGTTCCCCTTGAGTGCTTAGTGAATAAGCAAATACCAGTGTACAGGCGACTTCGTCGCATCAAATGATATTGCATGTGTACCTTGACTCTGCAACGGTATGACAGAACAGCTTCAGCATAAATAGTATCAACAACCGCAGCACTTCTCCCGGTTTCAGTAACAATAACAGCAACAAACAAACTCATCTGTGATAAGAATAAAGAGAATCCCTCTACCACTAAATGTCTGAAATGCTTTCGAGTTTCCCTTCGTATTTATTTTCTCTGCCTTCTCGTATATCCCGTCTTCCGACAAGAAAAGAAATATCTTGATCTGAAAAATTGGTATCTTCGCAGTCTTTTCCAGAAACAAGGTCAAACGCAGTTATATTCTTTTTCTTGGTTATTAGTCTTCCTTTCACTGAGATTCAGAAAGCATCGTGACTTTCTTTCCGTGATCAGTAAAACTTATTTCAAATAATCATTTTCTGTAGGTCTGTCAGTTTTCTGTCCGTCTGTATAAGTCGTTGGATATGTCAAATTGTGTTTAAATCCTTTATGGATGGCTTTATAAAATAGTTCCTGATAAGATAGAAACCAAGGCGAAAATAATTTTTTAAACAAATGGAATCTTCATTTGCAGAAATCTTTATAATAAAACCAAAATATTTTCGATATATATCAAAAGAGTGCTATCCAAATTTACCAGGAGATTCCAAAGAATATGTCCTTTTCTGAGAATGACTTTTCCTGGAATGTAACTGATAAAAGCATGCAGCTAAAAGAAAGTCAGAGAAGTACAAATTCTCTGACATGGCTGTTTTAAAGCTGAACAGCTTTGCTGTTGTTTGAGACTGCCATAAGGAAACTATCCTTGTATAATAACAGCAACGTAAAATTAACACCAAGACTAACAAACGAGGTAGGGGGAAAATCTTGGGCTAGAACCAGAAATATGAACAAAAATCCCCGTCAAATTTAGGTATATGGTGACAGTAACTGTGGTTTATTAGTTCATGATATAATGTCTTTGGAAGATTAATGACCTAATTTCCAAAAGAACTTTGTATAGGGATAGGGAGACTCTCTGATGGTTCATCATTAGATTAGCCATCAAGAAGAGGGATGAGAGAAATTTCCATCCTCCTATCCATTTCAGGGACCGTGAGTCATCATTTTACTCAAATATCTTTCAAACTAGTTAGTTTGAAAGATATCTGATCGAAACGGTACTTTGGCACAGTGTACAAGACACCCCCCGCTAATTTTTGGTAATATAGTGCATTGTCAAATGGTTTTAGTTAAGGCGTTTACTGTTGACTTACATGGTGTTGCCAAGCATCCCCAAACTATGCGTTCGAACGTCCTTTATCACCATCCCGTCCCTCCCTCCCCCTTCCCCTCCTCATCCCTCCCACAACGAACTTTCCTGGCCTCCCCATCTCCGCCTCCCCGCCTTTCCTGTCTATGGGGGATAGCGGACGTTCGACTGCGTAGATTAGTCCTGCTGGCTCCTGCGACTTTGCCTTTAAAAGTCAAGAATAAACGCCTTAACTAACACCATTTAACAATGCACTATATTACCAAAAATTAGCGGGAAGTTTCTTGTACATTGTGTCAAAGTACCATTTCGATCAAATAATTAGTTTGAAAGATATTTGAGAAAAAAAAATGACTCGCGGTCCCTGAAATGGGTGGTAATGACTTATTTGTGATCGTCTTGTTCGTAGACTTGACATTACATCTTGGCATCATTGTAATTCATCTGTTCTATTATTATTTCTCCTATATTTTCAGCCTGCATTGACACAAAGATTTAATTATATAAAATCTATTAACATTCAAGGTCTGAATGCTGTGTTTTTCCTGAGAGAGAGAGAGAGAGATAGAGAGAGAGAGAGAGCTGCGCCACCTAAGCTGACACGATGACGGTAATTATGCCATAATAAGAGTGATTCTTCTCTTCATCCCCGACTTAATTGATATTTTACTCGGTCAAAATCTCCATATTTGATCATCTATTTTGTTCTAGTTTTCTGCATTGTGAACGCAGGATGTGGAACTGCAAATGCCACGACCTCTCGCACCACCAAGAGCGACGAGGACATTATCTCTCCTTGCCATTCTACGCAAATGAAAAGCCTAATTGTCATCTAGGATCCCTGAGTCCTTTACAATGAGCCCCTCTGTCTTGCAGAACACTATACCTCTGCCTCATGTAATGGCTACAGGTTAGAAATGCTCATATTGGGATTCTAGCTACCACCGCAAGTAGCATTTCATAGTAAATAGACTGGCCTATTGTATGGGTTGTTAGTGTACTCAAGAGAAAGGGTTTTTTGTTAATATTAACCTGTAAGCTCATATTCATTAGACTGTTTTGATCTTTTTAATGTAATTCATAAATGTTGCGCGTAAAGCAAATATCTCAGGCTTGTAAGAATATATATGTTTTTATATTTCCGTGAAATGAGATCTCCGCGTTAGATTGGCCCAGTAATTTCTCATTATTTCTCTCTTCCGCCGATTTCTTTGAACCCATTGGCGATAAGGCTGGGCGTGCTACGTTTGCCAATTAGGAATTAATGGGTCTATTAACTGCTTCGTAGGATGCAAGATAACGCGTAATTTCGTGCTGAGCCAAGCTGGTAACTGTAATGGTCCATGGTAAGAGGATGATGGCCTGTCTCAGTTTTCTTTGTATCCATACCGCTACTGGTGGTCAATGTATTTGGAAACTACAATTAGTTTAATTTTAGATTGCGCTTCCAATGTTACTAGATGTAAGTTTGTCCGCACCACTTCATACTTCAGATTTTTTTTTTATTCAATATTTCACTAGATATTTGATGTATAATATACATAAGCCAACATAAAGAAACAATGGGCACTGACACGTGACTTCAAATATGTGACTTTTAATTTAATGAATTATCACCATATATATATATATATATATATATATATATATATATATATATATATATATATATATATATATATATATATATGTGTGTGTGTGTGTGTGTGTGTGTGTGTGTGTGTGTATGTGTGTGTGTGTGTGCGTGTGGGTGTGTGTGTGTGTTTGTTCGAGCTGCAGATTGCTTCCTGTATAATAGGTTTTTTTATGAAAAATTTTTTTCTCTGTGATAGAAACGCCAGAGTAATTTAATTCAATGTATTCCGAAGCTGGCATGATTCTGATAGGCATCTCAATTTCGTACTTGGTACTTGGTATCTATATTCCTGAGCCTGTTAAATCAAAGGAAAACTGCACATGGGAGATGTAACTTGAGCAAAATGTCTTAAACCAACATTAAATTCACAAGAGAAAGGTTGCAGTACTCGGCGAAAATATTTAAGCCTTGATAACAATTAAGCGAAGTAAAATGCACTTTTTCGTTGTTATCTTGTGTGTGTGTGTGTGTGTTTTGATAACTGAGGCTGTTTTTGTTAGTCTATTCAAGAGTTCTCATCTAATCTCCAACTCATTGCCCTTGCTTGTGTATGTTATTGATAATTGGCACATTCCTTTTAGTAACTGAATATCAAATGAGTATCTATCATGTAAAAATATGTAAATTGTATTTTAGATTTCCTTCATGTTACCAACGTTTAATACTATTAATAATGGTATAAATTTTCTCCTAATAATTACATTACCAACGAACTCATGAAAGTTAGTTTTAATATTTCCATTTAATTCTGAACGAAGTGTAGGAAGTTCTGAAGCTTCCTGTACATGTAATTTATAACTTTAAATATAAATTAATTACCATAAAATAGCTTTGTCTACCAATTTCAGGAAACTCAGCATGTTAAGGGAAAATGAATGTGGGCAGGTGAATATTCCGGACGATGCAAGGGCGAGGCAAGTGGAGAATCACAAAGTGGATGACGTAAGAGAAGTCATTGGATACACGCAAAAAACCATTAGGAAGAGCTGGAGTGTCTACTGGAAAAGTTAAGTATACCTTAGTTTAACCAGACCATTGAGCTGATTAACAGCTTTCCTAGGGCTGGCCCGATGGATTAGATTTATTTTACGTGGCTAAGAACCAACTGGTTACCTAGCAACGGGACCTACAGCTTATTGTGGAATCCGAACCACATTATAGCGAGAAATGAATTTCTATCACCAGAAATAGCTTCCTCTCATTCTTCATTGGCCGGTCGGAGATTCGAACTCGCGGCCAGAAGAGTGCTAGCTGAGAACGGAACCCACTCCCCCACCGAGGAACTAGTGTCTACTGGAGCCAAGGTTGGAGTTTATGAACGTATTAAGCCAACTCTCCTATATGGAATTCCATTGTTGATGTCGAATGCGAATGAAAGTAAAACTGGAAGCTATAGATATGAGTTATACTCGTATATGTAATGTACGTAACACAAGTCGAAGGAAAGGGTGAGAACGGTGGATAAACACAGATGTGGTAAAAAGGTGAAAGACTGAATCAAAGGGTATAAAATAGGTACATAATGTACGTTTTAGAGGTGTTTGGAGGAAGGAACAGAAGGTGGAAAATGTTGGAGAGGCTAGATTAAAGATGCTTTAGAAAGAAAGGGTCTTCCCATCCACGAAACACATGAATGCATGTGTAATTGAAATAAATAGCATAGTGTCTGTAGAAGTGTTAAACAATTATGTGCAAGTATTTGAAGTGTCTAATTTTGTCGAAGTTTTCTGCACATCGAACTCATCAATGAATTCAGCAGTTAAAATATGAATGTGTCAGTGATCATTGTCTTGTCTTTATGGGAGCAACAACCTGTTAGGGGAAACGTTTTATTTTGATAAAGAAAAGCATTATAAATAGCCAAATGCATAACAATGCATGAGTATATGTCAAGTAAACTAAACCAAAATATCCTTTCACCATTCAAGTAAAATCGCCCATTTCGAAATCAAACCGTAAGAAAAGTGTAAAATTTTATATATTTGAAGTTAGGAAATGGTTATAAATTCCTTTAAACTTGAATTCTCCATCGAAGGAACATGGAATTAATGACATGCAAATGGGAGGCCTAAAAGTTTTCATTCCCGTTCAACACAAGTGCTTTCATTAAAATAAAGTTGAATATTCATTCGAGCTAACAGTCTATGAATTAATGGCAAGGCATTTACATAAACTTCTAAATAAAAAAATAAAAGATCAGCCATTTGTAAAAAAAAAAAAGAGAGAAAAAGAAAAAAAATATTCACGCAAGATAAAAAAAAATCAGAAAAAAATTGGTTGAGAATCCATTTTAGTTTACTTTATAATCTCTCATGTCAGCAAAGTGTTTTTGAAGGACGAATAAAAAAAAAATCGAATTAGGAGACGAAAAGTTACATAGAAAACGGATGGAGGATGGTGATAACTATGTACAGGATGAAAGGTAAAATACAAGGGAATAGAGATTTCACTTAGGGATAAACAATCAAAGAAATGATTGTCCGTCTCAGACGTAAATTAAAAAAAATTAATGAGATAAGATGAAAAATGATGCATACTATTTTTTTGACATTTATTGAATCCTCAGATATGCAAACGTTCCTGTACTTTATATACTTCATAAAATGACATGAGGAAAACGAATATTTTTCACTAATCAATATTATATTTCAGTTTTGAGTAATTTATTTATATTAACTTGCTGTATATCATGGTTTATATGATTTTTTATTATCAAAATGAGAACACCTTCTTTTGTAAGAACCTATTGCCTTGAGTTATATGAAGATCTCACCTCTCTTTACATATCATCACTGTCACCAGCCAATTCCTCCCTCATCCATCTGACACACCGCCCTGCCCATTATCTCTTCAGCTATCATTATCTCCAATCCCCATCTCCTCTTCCCTTCCTCTTTTTCTGGCAGTAAAATCCGGCGATCACGTATTGATTACGTTTGCCAGCACCCCACCTGAGGTTTTGGTTCCTAAACACACGTTTAGATGAGTTCAGACATGTATCAAAAGAAATATAATAGAATGTTACCCTCTTTAGAGCAAGGGGAATAAGAAATTGCTAATGAAGGAAAGAAATATGAGAGAATAAGTAGATGAGATTAATCTGTTACAGTATTTGACATAAGAGAGTAAGAGGGGTTAAAAGTAACATGGACAAAAGAATTACTGTGAACAGATTAGATTTTTTAGTTCATATATCTTAGAGAGGGTTTATGAACTCAGGGTTATGAAAGGGTTATATTTAAAGTAAATATTGATAACAAAATATCGCTAACTACAAGAGAAGAAACTGTTGCATAATTACCGATAAAAATCGCTGTCCTAAAAACAAATCTAGGTCTAAACCTAGATAAGAAAGATTAAGCAAATGATCCACTACAGAAGAAAATTATAGAAAACTAAACCACACACACACATATTTAAAAAAAGAGTTGACAGAATAAAACAAGTAAAAAATGCGCAGAAGTTTCTTTGGCGCAATAGAGTTTTCTGTACAGCATATAATGCTGTATGAAACTTTCAACCACGGCCCATTAAACTCTCAGCCGCGGCCTGTGAAACTCAACCACGGTCCGGTGGTGGCCTGTGTTGTTGGTACCTATAGCGGTGCCAGAAATATGAGTATGGCTAACTTTAACCTTACGTAAAACAAAAACTACTGAGGCTAGAGGGCTGTAATTTGGTAAGTTTGATGCTTGGAGGGTGGATGATCAACATACCAATTTGCAGCCCTCTAGCTTCAAAAGTTTTTAAGATCTGAGGGAGGACAGAAAAGGTGCTGACGGACAGACCAATCCGTCACAATAGTTTTCTTTTACAGAAAACTGAAAATGGTGATAAATATTAATGTCCTCCATTGAAGAGTCTGCGAGCATGAAGTAGGTGCTCGTTCTGGAAACCTGTAGTGCGTTAACAGCCGCCCAAATCGATCAACACTAAACAACCCTAAAAGATTTATTGCATATATGGCATTGAATATGCAAGTAGCCTACACATTATTTACTTTAAGGACAACTAAGTCAAAGTCCGTAACACAGATGGGTGGAAATGACAAAAAATGTAAATTCACCAGTCGTATAAGACTAAATTTACTTTAAAAAAAATAGACAACTGAAACAGGTTAAAGTAATAAAAATGTCTTTAAAAATTGCCGTCCCTCCCACAAGTCATCCTTGGTGACAAAAATGATCCAATCAAATATTGTTTCAAGCCAGTAACAGAGTGACAACTACATCATCCGCAAGAAAGAGATCTCAAAGCACCAGCGTTCGTTGTATCTGCGATTTATGCCTGTTAAACAATGATAAGTCTCTCACGAATGTAAATAAGGACAAATATATACCGCCTCTGTAGCCAGACGTTATGCCCCTTGTATGCCACCAAAGCCACTCCCACTCTGTGCAAACATATATCCCACTCAAAAGTATGACCGATAGAGTTCTTAATAAACAATCTTACGAGAAAATGTGTGTAAGCGTTTGCATCCAGCTTTCAAGAATCGGAATCATCAAGAAAGAGCACTAGATAAAACCCAGCGCCCGTTTCACTTTTGTTTGTTCCTTTGAACTGCGAGATACTAAGAATGCATGGACATATTAATATAAGAGACCAGATATTTGTTTAGTAAATATACCTAATCCTGTCTAAGGAATATCATCTTCATAAAGAAATATCTGAACAGTATTATTGAAATTCATTATGCAATTACAAATTAGGCTGTTATAAAAGTACTGATCTGTAAACATGAAAGAAAAAGTTAGTGTATTTAAATTTTCCAGGCACAGTGGATTTAATTAAGATAGACAATACTGACAACTTTAAGAGACGTGAGATGCTGAGGTAATGTAGGAAATACATTATTAATGAAAAATATGAAATAAAGATAATGAGAATTGATTGCATAAAGTGAGTGAGGGAGGCGTTAAGCTCAGTCTTAAACCAGACGTGTTTGCACACGTGCCCGAGCAAGCAAAAGCGTGCCCTGGCGCGCACACACTCAAGAAATTGGTACAAAAAAAAGAAACATTCTCTTCCTGTCACCCGAGGTGAAATATTGGAAAGCTTACGGCTCTTCTGTTTCTTTGGATGAACTCACTACACTGACAACAGGCTAAGGAGCAACACTTTCATATCGGAAAAAAAAATTCCTCTCTGCTTGTACGCTAACGTTTTTCTTTGTCGACTCAGCGATATCGCAGAAAAGAAAGATATTGCTTGCCTTACTTTTCAAAAATATTTTTGTCTATTTAGCAACGGCGTATCCTTAGAAGCATTGTTTTCCACAAATTGTATTCAAGGGTGTAAATATTATATCGCCAACGAAGCAATAGTTTTGCCAGATTCCTACCATAGATTCGGATAGTTTTCGTTTAATACCTGACATTTATTTTTCATTGACTTATTACTATTTGAAAATATCTCTCAGAGTCCTCATTCAGTGTAAATTGTATTTGAAATAGTTATTGTGATTTTAGTGTTGTTTTTGTTTAATTTGTTTCATCAGGAGAAAATATTGTAAGGTTCGGGATTACAGTCCTGAAAGATATGTAAATCAAATTTTGAAAAATATTACGTATGATGGATAAAGTGTCATTGGTTAGATGAAGTATCAACCTTCCGGTCTACAGCAACCCACAGGTAATATATGATTCAGTTAATTACCGAATTTTTACTTCAATCAAGTATCTGAATTAAGTAAACAAGAGTATACCAAATTCAGTGTAGTTCTGTACTTAACGAATGATTTGTAGTGAACAATAATAATCAGTAAAAAATCACACGTCTGCCCCATACATCCTGCTTCGTCCTTATTAGAAGAGATCGTAAAATAACACGATGACATGTGGAACGAAATTTCGTGTTTTAAACTTCGAGTAAAATCATTTCATAATTAAATTACGAAAGGAAAACTAGATATCCCGGTTATAATCTTTTATGCTCGGAGAGGCTGTAAAAAAGTTTTTTTTTTTTTTTTAGCTGCTAAGAGATTCCAAATTCATTAGTCGTCACTTTACATTTGCTAATTGAGACAAAAAGAAAACAGATCTTAATAGGCGGAATAAAATTTAAACAATTACCAAATTTAGTTATCCAAGGAAGTGAATAAATATAAGAAAGTAATGAGATGAACAAGGATTAGGATATTGTCCTGAATGCATTTACAATTTTTTGTGTGTGTGCGTGTTAAAGGTTTGGGGCTTGTGGACTGTCCATAGTGGTATTTAAATTACTCTGTCATAAGGAAAATATTTGAACATCAAACTATTTTTGGTGAAGAAAGAATTTTACCCTTAGTGAACTTTATATATAATTTTCGAGGTTACTTAAGCCTAGGTGAAACAAAGCATTCATACGAAAGTAAAAAGGTACAAAACTGAACTATTAAAATTGTAAGCACAATATAAGAGAATTAGATTAACAAAAAGATTTGTCTTTTGTTTTGAGTGATGTAATTTTTATTTATTCTATATATATATGTGCCTTTGTGTAACACGATGCTCGTTGCAAAAATTCTTATTATCCAGAAATATTTCATCCGAAATATAAATAACAGAATTTTTCGAACATATGAAGCTGCAATTCGAATAAAAAAAAAACAAATAAAAAACGGAAAAGAATGAGTATTTTCGATCACTGGATTGTAAAATTTTTAGATGTATCGAAATCTCCACTTTCAGAAAAAGTATTTGACACATGAATTATTTCACCATTATATCATTTTGTTCTTTTTCTTTTATTTTTTTTTTTATGAGCAAGAGATAGTCAGTAAAAAAGGAGTAAAGCTGAGAAATCGGCTGAGTGATTATATATCATTTGAATCATAAAGATTGTTAAATAAAAACAACTAAAATCGCTTCCAGCCCAGAAATGATGATTTTGCAAGCT
>JANJGK010006176.1:0-7500 GCA_039081455.1 Macrobrachium rosenbergii
GAACATTGTTCTTATTCCCTCATTTCCATATTCATTATTTTCTTCTACCCCTTATCCTGATTCTCTATTTCCATTCGATTCTTTTCATCCAACTCTGTGAATGACAGATCATGTTTTCTCCACGTATCAGTTTGGAAGATATCATTTCTGAACTAATCATAACCTGATCAAGTTGAGTCCGTCATCGGGTTAAGAGGGGCCTTATTTTCTATACATAAAAACCACTGACCTTTTTATCACTAAGAACACTAATTGAAACCGCTTATTAGATTTAATGAGTATTAAGCGGAGAGAAGGAACAAAGAACGCTCGTGCTTTCCAATTACCAAGAGAGTTCATTAATCAGAAAATATATATTCCACTGTTTTTTGAAAATACTGATGATTCTTTCAGCAAAATTCCTTATTCTTAAGTAAAGGGTCATAGTTAAAGGAACATTAAACGTACTATTTTATACAAATAGTGTTAATCGTCCCATTCTCAGCAAGCTTTATGGGATGAAGTTGCCACCCCTATGTACGATCGGGGTTATAATTCAGTGTATAGGTTAACAGTTTAATCATGGGTTTTCAACGGGGCATATCCGCCAACATTACTCGGTTAGGATTAGGACGTGGACCACTCGCTCGGTAGGAAAGGGTACTACCCTTCGCACCACGAAGTTCGAATATGTATGTGTATATGTACACATATATGTGTCTATATATATACATATACATTATATATATATAAATATATATATATATATATATATATATATATATATATATATATATATATATATATATATATATATATATATATATATATAATATATCTGATTGTATTAAATACATATAAAAATCTTTGTCAAGACAGAAATTTCGAGCAGGTCTAAGAGGAAAAGGTTGCAATGAAAGTGGCAGGAAAAAGAAAAGGAAAGTAAACACAACTGTGTCCTCAGTGAAAATGCGTTTCTGTTGGTCTTCGGATCTACTGCCAGGAATTCGTGATTCTTTGGTTCATTCAATAAGATATTTTCGTTTGTGGTGAAGCTCGTTTTTAAGAGAATTCATAAAATCTTAACCTTATGTTTTTGTCTAATATTTATCCATTGTTATAAATGTTCTCGCACCTTTGTTTGTACATGCATATATAAATACATTTAAGGTTATGAGAGAGAGAGAGAGAGAGAGAGAGAGAGAGAGAGAGAGAGAGAGAGAGAGAGAGAGAGAGAGAGAGAGTTAGCTTAAGAAAAAGGGGGGATATCATCATCACAAAATCTGACAAAGACGGGAAAATAGTTCTGTTAGACAAGGAGACATACATCAATAAAGTTCAAGAACTTCTAAACGATGCGGAGACCTATGACAAATTAACGAAAGATCCCACAACAAATATTGCTGCTCAGTTTAACAAATCAGTTAGAACCATAGGGGGCAATAAAAAAGACATAGAATTACTAGAGACATTCAAGGTAATCAACCCCTCTCTCCCCTATTTTTACGGCCTCCCGAAAACACATAAAGATGGGATTCCTTTACGCCCCATAATATCTAGCAGGGGCTCTTTCATGTACAAATTATCAAAATGGCTCGCAGACTTGTTATCACCCTTTCTAGGAACCTTCTCATCCTCCCACGTCAAACATGCAGAGGATTTCATACAAAAATTTAATAGTTTAAACATCCCCTCAAACAACATCAAACTGCTCAGTCTAGACGTCGATTCATTATTTACTAAAGTCCCGATTGCCGACGTGTTGTCTTTCTTAGAGAGGAAGTTACAACCATATGAAGACCATTTTCCTCTTGGCATAGATAAAACTTTAAAACTTATCAACCTCTGTGTAACTAACAACGTGTTTTCTTTCAATGGTAATTTTTACAAACAAAAATTTGGCTGTAGCATGGGAAGTCCCCTATCACCCCTTCTAGCAAACTTGTACATGGAATATTTCGAAACAGAACTTTTGTCGTCTATCAAACCCCATAATATGATCTGGCTTAGATACGTAGATGATATCTTTACTTTCTGGGACAATAGCTGGGGGGACTTTAATGAATTTTTTAATAGGCTAAATTCGCTAGTTCCGACCATAAAATTTAAAACAGAATGGGAAAAGGACGGAAAACTGCCGTTCCTAGATGTACTGATCATAAGAAAACAGAACAGGTATGCATTTACAGTATATAGAAAACCCACCTTCGCTGTCTCCTACATTCATTTCTTAAGCTACCACGACGTCTCCGTAAAAATCATGGTAGGGTGCAACTTATTCCTCAGAGGACTTAGGATATGTTCAAATGAGTACCTGGATCAAGAATTTAACACGATCCGCCAACACCTAACGCAACTGCTCTATCCACCACACATTATCGAGAGGGCTATTAATAAAGCGAATAAAATATACTACAGAGGTCCCACTCACAACAGACAAATAGATTTCAACAACAAAATAAAGCTTCCATACGATGAAAACATCCAAAAGGCCACCGAGCAACTCAGTTCTAATAATCCTTTCATTTTCCATTATCCCAAATCCATTGGGAGTTCGCTCGTTAACGTATACTTAAATAACAAAAGGGAAGAAGCCGGAGTTTACAAGATACCGTGTAGTAATTGTCATGACATCTATGTAGGCGAGACAGGTAGATCGCTCTCGCAAAGAATAACAGAGCACAAAAGATCAGTACGTTACGCTTCGGAGAGTTCGGGAATTTTCCTACATATTAGAAATACAGGGCATGTCATTAACTGGAGTGGGGCGGAGTTGGTTTTCAAGAGTAGCTGTCCGTACAAAAGAAAGATGCTGGAATCTGCTATCATCAACCAAACCAACAATATGAACCTGTCAGGAGGACATTGGAAATCGGACGCCATCGACACCTTAATCCTCAGACCCCTCCTGAAGAAGATGACCCAAGAAACGCGACCGCCAGATCCATCGCCAAACGGGAGCTAATGAGGCCAAAAACCACTAGGGAATTTGGTCATTCTCCTCCTTCTTAAGAAACGCCACCTCCTTAACATCGGAGGCCTAAGGCCACACCTTCATGTTTTTGTATATATACCATTGTAACTTTCCACCTGTTCATATTCTACCAGTGAACAGGGGCACAGAAACAAGTGCCCGAAATATATGGTTTCAACGTTTAAATAGTGTTTTATGGGCCTTCTTATTTTCATATTACACTGTAGTATTACAGGAAAAGACATTCATATATATATATATATACATATATATACACACATATATACATATATACATATATATATATATATATATATATATATATATATATATATATATATATATATATATATACATAATTATATATGAAGTTTTGTGTATGTGTACATGTGCAAGTATAACTAAAAAAAAACTGCGTCATATTTGAAAGCTAGCACGTTTCACTGATATATAGTCAACGCTCGCCACATACCGCCCACATAAACAGCAAGCGGATTCGTAAAACAGTAAATTTAGCTCTTTGGTTGGCCGATAGTACTCAGGCCCCAGTAACCAACCAATCTAACTTTTTCAAAGTCTTCCCAAAATAAACAGTGGTCTTCTAACTCCCATAACATAGTTCAGGCTGCGTTTGCCAGCGAATAGGCTCGGTAACATGAGAGAGAGAGAGAGAGAGAGAGAGAGAGAGAGAGAAGGTGAATGTATTGTTATTCTACAATAGAATCTTTTGATGTGAAACTTGACAGTGTTTTCTCTGCGGAATGTACAAACACAGGCAAGTTTAATAGTGAATCTGGCGGGGCAAACTGCGCACGTCTTACCAAGTTGGAATTCTTTTAATTTTTTATCATGTCTTCATAAGTTTTTATTGACATTTTTGTCAATGCCCCCAATATAGTTTGGAATGTTTTCAATAGCATATGTGCTCGTGGTGATCCAACTTACATAGCGGTCTATATATATATATATATATATATATATATATATATATATATATATATATATATATATATATATATATATATATATATATATATATATATATATATATGTATATATATATATATATACATATATATTCTGCTGTTTCTTCCCTTTAACACCCACGCCCAACGCCCCGCCTACACAGACACCACCCTCCCCCCCACGCACCAGTAATCCCCCCCAACCCACAACCATTGCTTTCCCTACCTCCAGTGGAAATGCTCTCACTAGCTTAAATTCGCTATCCTACTTGTGAGATCATCTTTGGACACGAGTTTGTTCCCATGGGTAATCCCTCTCAAGTTCCTCCTTGCAATATGAACAGATCTGACTGATCCAACGAGCCTTAATGTTCGTGGTGGGTGTAACCTTGTCGTCTAGTGAACCGCAGGTCATCACATTGGGTCCTTACAGGATTTGATACTTTACATATTAATTGATTTAGGCTAAAATTTCTCCAATCTGACTTTGATTCGGATGTTTTGATACGACTTTTTGTAAATGATGCTAAAGCTACATAGAATCTAATGATCAAATAAATGTGATATTACTTTTTAGAGTATGCCCTGAAACCTTATAAATACTATGTTGTTCTTTGAATTATGTGCTTCTTAATTAAAGATTCTAAAACTATCCAATTAGCTCTGAATTAATCTTGGTAGTAATTATTGGAATATTTAAATAAACATCCTCTCAGGAAACGAAACAAATATTTTCTTAGTTCTCAATACTACAAAAATTTTTATTAAAGCATAAATATATATATATAGCTAATATATTTTATTACAAACTGCGCATATTGAAGAAATTCAAATGAAAAATGAGGACATGAAAAAGTGGAAAGGATGTTAAAGGAAGCAATTATGGGATATATGCTTTCAAATAAGAAAAAGAATGACAACCACTTATTCACAATTTTTTACACTACCAAGTAATGCGTAATTTTTCTAAGCCAAAAACCAGTGATGCCATTCTCAGCTGACTTGAACGAGCGTAGCACGGTCTACTAATTTCCGATTAATTAGGAACTCTGCTGAGAGAAGCGAGCTATCGTTATCCTTTGGCCAGATGACGAAACTTTGATCGTTAAGGGGAGAAAACGCTTCTGATTTTAACGTTTCACGCCAGATTATCAAACCCAAATGATCGTTATTCTGTTCTCTAAGGGTTAGGACTGCTGCAGCGGTTATGGGGTGATACGGTATTTTCTTCTTAATGACCCTTCGTTAGAGAGAGAGAGAGAGAGAGAGAGAGAGAGAGAGAGAGAGAGAGAGAGAGAGAGAGAGAGAGAGAGAATTTTTCATTTTTATTTTTTTTTTTTTTGCTTAATTCGCTCTCGGGTCGGGAAGGTCCTTGCTAGTCTTGCGAAATTCTTAATAAAAACGGAAATTCGGTACTTTTATCATACAAATTTCTAACCTACATCGTATCGAATCCAGGACTCTCAAATAAAAGGTAAGCTGACCTACACTTTCAATTGAGAATCCCGAAGTGAGCTAGAAATTTATTTCTATTACACTCGTGAATATGTGTTATTTCCTCGTGTACTCTTTTTCCTCTTTTAATGATGATCTTTCAGTAAATTTACTTTCGTTGGTATGCTTTCATTCATATTTAACATCAATGAAAATTTCTCCGTTCAACCATTTATATTCTGTAACATGCACTTTCCCCTTCGCATACATAGTAAGAGATTATATTAATTCCTTTGCAGGTACCTCCGACTTCGAAACCCCACATAAAAAATCCTGAGATTCCTACTTAGCATATTCAAAGATGGTATGAGATTATAATTACTCAAGATTTCTGAGTCGAAGTGAAATGATTTATTCCAGCTTCCATAGATGCACGGCAGAATTCCTGATAAAGACACTTGTAAAGCGCTTTATTCTCAGTTCCTCGCATGTCTGGAAATGCTTTTAATATTTCTAAGAACTGCCTCAAATATAGTGAGGTTAATTATAAAGATAGGCAAATTTAAAATTCTTTGGGGGCCAAATTATTTCAACTGGTAAGATAGTATTCCTTTAACATGGAAAAGTGGAGTTGACTAAATAATCTCGATTAATTTTCAGTGACATGAAGAGCTTCTCGTTTTCTGTTTATTTTAATCCACTGACTAAATAAATAGCATTTAGAATCGTTTTCATTCTAAATAATACACAAAGAATGAAACCATAAAAACTGTTATGCGCTAAACATTTCATATATTGAAAACTACTGCTTGTAATCTGAATCGCAAGAGAATTTCCACTATGACAGAATGACACAAATCCCTCATATTATTGACACCTCGTTTATCAAGTGGAAACGACAACATGAAAGAACACAAAAGCCCAATTTATCACATCTTATATACATTATACACCTCATTATGCCACATATAATATCAGTGCCTTGCCTTCACGAAGACGTTTACCCCGTACAAAACCTTAAAAAATAAACCATTTTAAAGTTCTTCTGTCTAATATTCTTTGGAAAAAACCGAAGAGGAAGAAACCAAGACCAAAATTCAATTATTCCAATTCGGTTAAAAGAACTGAAAGAACAAGGCAAACGAAGAAATAAAAATAAGAGAAAAGAATCTAAAAGTTCCCCAAAAGCTCGTTCAGTATTCTTCGAAGGCAGACCACATATCAAACAGAGAGGAGTAATAATGGACCGTTTGTCTTCAGTATATAAGAGACGAAAAGATTTTTTAAAGGCAGGAGAGGAATATCAAAGAAATTGCGAACCACATGTAATTCAGTTGCGGGACTTCCCACATGACTCGCCGTGGAGTATGGGAAGGAGAGAGAGAGAGAGAGAGAGAGCGAGAGAGAGAGAGAGAGAGAGAGAGAGAGAGAGAGAGAGAGAGGGCCACCAAAAGAATATGTCATGAAACTTTATCGTTCAAATTTAAAAGTACTGGAAATAAAATCAGACAAAATGATTAAAATTCGAGTATTATCCTGAGATATAGATGTCAGCCACTGCAGTACGCATACCATTGCATGTGTGTACGCTTGCATGTATAATATTTGTGTATGCAAAATGTTCCACGGTAATATTTAAAAAGAAATGTGTATATAGTCTTCAACTACACAAAAGACTTTTCGAAGCCTTCGTCCATTTTCTGTGATCAGGTCCACAGAAGGTGGGTGTTAGCTTTAAAAACGTCTTTTGTATAATTTATCAAAATATCCTCATATTTTGGAACTTATATATATATATATATATATATATATATATATATATATATATATATATATATACACACGAGTAACCAATGTGTTTTTTATAGAATAAAAAAATTACTTTTCGTAATGTCGATACCCAAGACCTACCGAAAATCACTTATGTGCTTTCAGCAAATAAAGAAAGACTCAAAAAATAGATATGCCATATTCTCCCCCCGCCCCCACCACCTCCCAAAAAAAACCAGCTAACAACACTTTTACTCTTGATCCCAAGTCAATTTGTGCAGAGAGCATCCCTGATTTATAGTCATAGACACTGGTGTGGGAATTCCATTTAAAAAGTTTTCCGCCCTTCGACTTTCACAAATCTATCTATTAGTCTTC
>JANJGK010006176.1:12500-22500 GCA_039081455.1 Macrobrachium rosenbergii
ATTAATAATGTTTCATATATGTATACTTTTACACCACGTTCATGATTAATACCTATAATACCTATAAAACACACACGCATGCATACATTCATATTTATATTTAATGTGTAAGTCTATGTATGTGTGTATGTATCAATGGATGTATGTTTGTAAGTTTATGTATACTGAAGGAAATCACCTGCCAAATTAAAATGTTCAAAAATACATCTCCGTATGGGCTTTTGTCAGTTCCTTATAGCTGGCAGTCAACCTCTTGTGATCCGGAATAGAATGGCATACATAGTAGTTCAGGCTAGTGGGCTCCTATTTATATTTGGTCCTCATATATTAAACTAGCCTATTCATTTGCTATTACTGTAAACTATGAAAAGGTAATATTTGGACATTCATACCATCTGAAAAACTGTACCATCTTCAAAATCATATCACAAGCAAAGATATGTCACCGGCAAATTTTTTACCTTTCAAGTTATGTTACTTAAATTTTATAACACCTCCAAAATTACACCTGTGAAACAGTGGTGTACTGGACATCTCATGAATACTTCACTGGGCTCGTGAGGTAATTAGGATCTTTTACTCAAGTGCAATATGAAGTTATATTTGTGGAAAGAACTATATCGTTAATTATTGCTTGTCTATCCAGAACTTTCAGGCGTTGATAAGAATTAACTTTCAAACTATCTAACCAACCAATTGTTTAAGCAATTAACCTGATCAAAAACTTTCAAAACTCCCCTAAGTAGAAGTGATTATTACAACTATTCATCACAGAAACATGTAATACATTCACCGAATGCTGTAACGAAGAAAAAAGGAGATTGCATCACAAACACAATGAAAGAAAACATCTCTAGTAACCCAGCCATGACAAGCCCTAGCTCAAAATTTATAAATCTTGGCAAATATTTCCTGATTCCGCTGTTTTCTCGTAAAAACAGATAAACTGCTCAGCCAGCCACTGGCCATGGCATTATTCGACATTGTGTTCGGGGAAAACTGACAAACAAATGACAAAGCATAAAGATACGTCCAACGACGGAAAAAATGCTTTTTCTTTTCTTTCTTTAAATCTTAAACTGAAAACCCTTACGAACGATGTCAACAAACTATAAACGAAGGAGCCCCAAAGGGATATCAGCCTGCAGAGAGAGACAAGTAACAGGAAAAGGTGATATATTATATGTGTATATGAGGGAATAGGAAATAAGACCCTTACGACGGAATTCCGGACACGTCAGCAAAAAGCAGGACTGAATTTGCTCCTCGGTTAAATATTTGGAGGTAAAAAGATTCCCAAACTGAACTAGGCAAACTACTCCATATTTCAGTTGTAGCCAAGAAAAAACTCCTACCAAACTTCCGAGAACATACGCAGAGAATAAGTGGAATAAAGAAAGTAATGAAAATTCAGTTAGTTTTTATGCTTTATCTTCAAGCAGGATCTCAAATGATGTTAAGGAAATTTTAACTTTTTCATCCTTTTACGGAAATGCAACCTATTTCCTCAGTACTTTCCTGTTCTTAAAGTTATATAACCAAATCTTACCGAAGCACGCACCAAACCTTACATCATTTTAATTCCGTCACTAATTTTCTGTGCTCATTTGCAAAGCTAGTTATGGACTTCCTTTTTAGATGCAATTAGTAATTCTCTCTTTCAGTGTTGCAGGAATCAACCACAGGAAAATCCCATGAGGAAATGATTAATTCAGACTTCCCCGAATCTCTCAAAAAGACTACTCTTAGCCCGGGAATTACGTTTTACATTAAGGGAATTAATAACATTACTCTCATAACTTACGTTTTAATAATAGCCAGGAAGGTGTTCGTTACTTAAGTTGGGTATTTTGACTTGGGGCCATGACATAAGCCACGCCCTTCCAAATGGAATGTACCTCAGCTCTATACAAATGGAGTAATAAAAGCATATACTGTAATTATAAAAGTGGGTGAGGCTCTATTGCTTCGGAAGATAAAAGATAGTATAAAGTTCAAACACACACATACACACACACACACACACACACACACACACACACACACACACACACACACACATATATATATATATATATATATATATATATATATATATATATATATATATATATATATATAGATAGATAGATAGATAGATACATACATACATACATACATACATACATACATATATAGATAGATAGATACGTGGGTGGAGAGTGGCACGTGACAAATAAACTTACCCGAAAAGCACTTTCTGAAAATCAAAGAGCTGACCCTCACTGAGACCAGGGCCTTTTGTGGTAGAAAAAAAAAGGGGGCGTACCAGGATCATTTTTTAATTCCGGTAGCCCCTGGTCCCCTCCGTTTAATTATGCAAGAAACACAAAGCTCGAAAGTTTTTCACCTTTCATTTCTTTATCACTGATAGGGGGCCCCCTCATCCTGCGACGTCACTGCCAACTTGATGTAAGACACGAACCCCTACAAGGAGGAAATCCTATGCCATTGAAAGAATCTAAAATCAGAATGTTGCAACAGCTCCTTTTGGAAAATTAAAACAAAAACTTGGAAATCAAACACTTTTCAGCTATATATAAATTAAATGGATACCTGAAATTACGTTTTGAAAAACATATATAACTTCGATAATAATGTTTATTTGGTTAATTCTCAAAAGAATTAGTGAAAAACAAAGTCATTTCCTTTTAGCAATTACTTCATGTGATTAATAAGTAATCACTGAATAAAGTAAAAAAATCGGTTTACTTGAAATACATTAGGATGGATGAAATAAATTTGTCTGAGAAACCACTAATTAGAACTGTGGCCATGAAAGTATTTAAAACCAGTAAGAATCACAGAATACGCTATTCCCAGAAAAAAAAAAATCATAAAAAAGGAACCATTTAAAATACTCTCGTAAAGGAAAATGTTACGATCGGCAGTTATTATCATTACTCGATGTTTTGGGTTATTAGAGATTTTTTTTTTATTTCATAATACTACTACTGTCACGAATACTATAGCTACTGATACCGCCTCCTCAATTAATATTATTACATGATGCTTGCAGTATTAGGTAAATAGAACGAATTCCCTTCCTGTTCACTTCAAGTTCTTGTGAGATATTAAACGTTCGGGTCATGTCATTTGCATAACTTCCCCAGAAGAAAGTCGAAAACGCAATCTAAGATCGTTTAGAGCTTCTGTAAATTACGGAGATCTATAAAAGATTACTATTGTAATATATTTAATTAAGAAATAAAACTTCTACAGATATATATATATATATATATATATATATATATATATATATATATATATATATATATATATATATATATATATATATATATATATATATATATATATATATATATATATATATCAAGGATATCCCTCCCTCATAATTAATTTTGAAATGCAGTTTGTTGTTCCTTTGACTGCTGGGGCCGAGGAAAATTGACGGGCGGAAAAACAGACATAGTTGAACCAGATTGGAGCTGTTAACACCAGTAGGTAGCGAATAGGCCTCCCTTCTCCCCCCTCAATCGTTCGATCAGGGGAACAATGGGACCCCCCTTTTCACCCCCATCGCGTGATGTGGGAGTAGTTAGCGCTTGGGAATTTAATGGGCTTATTAGGGCTAGTGGCCAGGTAGTACCTTAATCTTTAAGTACTTAACCTCTAAGGAATCTTTCCCTTTGTCCTCGTTGCTGGTTGTCTGACTTGTTTCCAGGGAATGTCGGGCTACGTTGAGGACCCAGCAAGACGCCGCTGTTTTGGAAGATGTTAGAAGCTTTCTCGACTCCGTTCTGAGCGCATGTCTAGCGCTCATCTTTGCTCCAGCTAGCTGACGTATTTCTGACGAACGGCTGATCGATTGTTGGCGCCCACAATTGTTAGTCCAGGTTCGTACATTGCAAATAGTCAGTAAGCCAGCCCTTTCTCTTCTCCCTGAACCCCTTAAATTTCCCATTCCTTTAAACTTTAACTCCTTCCTCCACAAAGCAATTTTCCTTTGTTAAGTGTCCTGCTTTGGCCTCCCGTATCTCTCCCCATAACGTGCCTTCAATTCCAGTAAAAGAGCCAGTGATAAATAAGTGCAACTTAAGGGAAAATTAGTCTAAGTGTTGAAGTTTTCTCTGTGTGACGGTGAGCACGTGTTCATTGTCCCTGGGCCCGAATCCATTAATATTCAAAGACTGTGATTACGTGATTCCTTATCATTATCTGCTGGGCTAATAGTGCTTAATATTTAAGACCGTGCATTGTGTAACATTTTGTAGGGAGATTCCATTTCTCTCATTGTGTGCCGTGCTAATCCATAACCTCTCTTACAGGGGCGATATCATCTGCTCCGTTCCAATCTGTGTCTGATAAGCCTGACTGTCATTCAAATTCTGAAACCATTCCTGGTCGCAGTCCGATTACTGAAGTCCGTTGTGGCCCAGCGAATTTTATATGAATTAATTTCCCCATCCTGGAGTTCATACCTTCGCAGCATAATTAACTGGGACCCCTTAATGTAATTTTGGCCTAACCAAGTTATTATTATAACGGAAATAATTGTACTGTACATTGGTCCCTTCTTAATTAGCTGGCTTGTTTGCCAATTACTGCATTATTGCTCACTGTATATAATTAATGAGCCTGCCCATTGGTTACCATTTTGCATTCTGTTTTGTCTCCTTGCCTAAATGCTTAATCTCTGTAAATAAACCCCTTTTAATTGTAAAAGAAGTCTAATTTCAAATGGCGACCTTAATCATTTAAGTGTTAATCCAGGGAAAATCTAAGGTAAGTTTTCAAATAACTTTTCCTTTGTTCATAACTTGGGCTCACTTGGTTCTTTGGTAGTAATAATTTGTAATTTGTTCCAACTCTCTCCTCAACCAAGATACCAGTTTATGACAATATATATATATATATATATATATATATATATATATATATATATATATATATATATATATATATATATATATATATATATATATATATATATATATATATATATATATATATATATATATATATGTTATTATGATTAGCAAGAATTCGCTAGCAAATTGCCTCCCCCCCCCCTCCTTTGTTGCTGTTGGTTGTTCTGTTGTGTTTCATTTACTGCCAGCCGGCCGATCGATAGACCATCTGTCTATCAACTTAAAAACAAGGGTTTAAAAGATTAAAGCCGCTCCCCTTTTTGATAAAGATCTTTCTTCGAGGCAAAAGTAATCTGTCTTGGGTGTTTTTCCTACAGGCCAAAACCTCCCCTGCGGGCAGCAGGTGCAATGAGTCAAAACATCTGTGTTGGACACACCCCCTGCCCCATAGGAGGGGATAAAAAGCAAATGCCCACGAGTTCTCGACACACACGCGGGCTGGAAGATATGGAGTGAAGACGTCCTCAACACCTGGCCTCACCGATGCCCTTGCATCCTACCCACGTGGCCCTTTCCAAAGTATACTTCTCCTCGTGCCCTTCGACCGTATTCCTCGAGCCCACACGCCATTGCTTGGAGTTTCGAGGAGTCCCCATCGCCTTGCCCCTTTACGGAAGCCCTTGCATCTCACCACGTGGAAGAAACTCGTCCTCGGAAATCGCAAGTCATCCACGGACTGCCTTCTATGCGCCCTCGGAAAATCTGCTAAGGTAAAGTGCCCTGGAAGAGCCCCATTTCAGTCATGCTTTTGTCTCGTAATATTTGCTTAAAGAGAAAGCCAGAAATCACCCTTGTCTAATGTCCATGTGCCTCTTGCTTCGGCAGTATTAAGTCTTTATTACTCCTTTGGCACCCTCAGTGCAGCTTCGAATTCATCATTCTTTGTCTATTTCATTACTGGCGTATAATGTGCATATCTCTCATTTCAGAGGGATCCTATTTCGTGGAAGCTTCTCGGACTGTGGCTGGAATTCCCCAGTTTCATTCAATCTACTTGAGTTCCTCTTTCCGTACTAATGTCATTTATGTAAATACACTCCTTTAAATGTGCCCACGTGTTTTACGTAATATTTCCCTCAGTAACAAGAGCCCTATGCTCATATGAAATTCTCCTTTGTTTTCCTCTTTTTTTACGTTTTCCCGTACCCACGAAGTCAGAATCACAAGGCTAAATTACCTTAAATTGTTGCTACCTGTCTCACAGAGCATATTTCAAACTAAAACCACGGAAAAACGTAAAAATGGCGACCTGGCCATAGATCTCGTTTTGCAGTTGCAGTTCCCCTAGTGTTGCTTTATTGCATTTGCAACTTGCCAGATCAGCTATTAGCAAAGCTAAGCTGGGTACGAGACAATTACGAACCTTTTGTGTAAAACCAGCACACAGATCCAGAAAATTCCACGTAAGTAATGTGTTAATCTTAGCAAAACCTTTTTACAATCGTGACTGTTCCTAGGAATTAGAAATAGGGACGCATGTATTCACTGAGAGAAAAGAACCGCCGTATTAGATTCATTAATGCATGCCTTTCAGGATAGGTAGTTAGGAAATAACCAGTGCTAACCATCCTTTGCTTCGAGGAACAGTGCGAAATTCCTCTGTGTTAAAATCCTTGCCATATTCTTGCTTCGAGGAATAGTGCGAAAGAAATTCCTCTGTGATAAAGTTTACTTCGCATTTCGAATTAGCGAACTGTTATTTAGGCGCGGAATAAATTCCCACGTGGGACACGACGAAGTCAGCTTGCATTGCTGACAATTCTCTCAGTGTAGTTAGAATTCGAGTTAGGTGTTAGGAAAGCGAAATTTAAACTCCGCTTATAGGGAAAATTACTAGGCCGTTGTACTGTTATCCTCTCAGACGGCTGGGAAATTCCCCGGAATCCCAGACGGTCTATACATATACGGGTTCATTCACACAGAATCTAAAAATACCTCCGGTGTTGGCCAGACGACCTGCACCCCACCCCCCCACCCGCCCATGCCCGCGTGTGTAGCCATTCATTTCCCAGCAAACATTTTTCTTTGGGTTTCCCGTTAGTAATTTCTAAGTCCTAAGGGACGAATCGTAATTCCAAGTCCTAAGTGACTCCTAAAATTCTACGTCGCACGTGGCGAGACTTTCTCCAAATTCCAGTCCTCAGAGACTCCTAAAATTCTACGTCGCACGTGACGAGAATTTCTCCAAATTCCAGTCCTCAGAGACTCCTACTAAAATTCTACGTCGCACGTGGCGAGAATTTCTTCAAATTCCAGTCCTCAGAGACTCCTACTAAAATTCTAGGTCGCACGTGGCGAGAATTTCTCCAAATTCCAGTCCTCAGAGACTCCCAAAATTCTACATCGCACGTGGCGAGAATTTCTCAAAATTCCAGTCCTCAGAGACTCCTAAAATTCTACGTCGCACGTAGCGAGAATTTCCCCAAATTCCAGTCTTCAGAGACTCATACAAAAATTCTACGTCGCACGTGGCGAGAATTTCTCATTCCTGCGGGAACCCAAAATTAAGTCCCTTTGAGACATTATATAGTGTAGTTCACACACATCTAAGCCCTTACGGGACTGATCAGTCTAGTTCGTTAGAACAACTCCTTAACTTCACGCTACAGCCGGCCAAGTCCGAGCGTGACACAATCCAACTACGTCTTCCGAGACACATATTAAAATTCGTTCGCCAAGAACAACCACGTCTTTCCAAGACATATCAAATTTTAACAAAAAAGACTCCTCAGACTTACTAATCACCTGTCTTATTCAGACAGATCCATTCTCCTGCAGTCTGAACCATTGAGTGTTTCAGATTCCTGCAATTGAGCCTTTTCAGACAGCCTGAGTCTTTTCAGACATATCATATAACCATTATTTCAAAATGGCTAATACCAGAGCCCAACAAAACGAGGATTTCAAATTCTACATGTCCGCTGGGAAGGACATGGGACTATCAGGGCAAGATCTGAGAGCATGGGTTCAAGAACGAGTGGACGATGCCAAGGCGGAGAGAGCAAGAGAACAACGAGAGGAGAGAGAACGTGAGGAGAGAGAGAGAGACAGAATTGCCCAAGAGCAGGAGAGAGAGAGAGAACGTGCCCATGAGCTCCAGGTGCTAGAACGACAGCACGCCACCCCCCCTCCCCCCTGCCGCGGGAATGAGTGCCCTCAGCCAAGCTCACTCGTTCATGCCAAAATGGACCGAGTCCGAACCCGAAGTATGGCTTGAAAGGGCCGAACGAGTCCTGGAGTGCTGCGACCTCTCCCCCGCGGAACTCTCCCTTGTTCTCACTAAATTCCTGGGCGGAAAGGCCCTCGTTGCCTACCACGCCCTTCCCGCAGACGATCGGGGAAACTGGGAAGCCGTACGCCGAGCAGTTACGAAGGCGTACAAGATTACCCCCGAGCGGTGGAGGAGACGTTAGAGAGAGCAGCCGAGAGAAGCAGGCCAGACTTGGTCCGATTGGGCGTACCATTCGGAGCGGGCGTTGACAAAATGGCTCGATTCCGAAGGAGCCACTAACACCGCCGAGGTACTCGAGCGGTTTAAATTCGAGCATTTCCTGCGCTACGCCCCTCCTGCCCTCGCCACCCATATAGTGGAAAAAGCCCCAGCAACACTCACCGAGTGTTGCCGAATAGCAGATATGTGGGAAACTCACCACCCTCAAGAAGGATCCATGGGGCGGAAAATAAATCCCCCGTCCCTCCTCGGAGGTTCAAATTCCCACAAAAAATGGGAACTCGGGCAAGCCCCTAACTTGCCATTATTGCAAGAAAACGGGGGCATTCCTCCGAACAGTGCCGGAACAAGAAACCGGCTCCTCTCTCTCCCGGAAAACCGACAAATAACTCGCCTGCGCCCACCACAGGGGCAGCGCGGAAAGATTTCAGCCAGACATTTTGCACGGCGTGCAAGGTTTATGGCCATTCTCCCGCATGGGCAAAATGCCCACGCAATAATAAAGTAAATACTCCCACCGTCGCCTTGGCCGTCACAGATCCCCAGTCATTAGGCCCTCCCGCCGAAGGGCCCGTATACGTGGCCCCTCCACGAGGTAGCGAGCCCGCGCGCCGAGTCACTGCATTCGAGGACTCGGGCGCGCAAATCTCCCTCATCTGAAGGGACAGAGTTCCCTATGGAGCTATCGTCAATAGACGAAAACTCGTCACGATCGAGGGAATAAATCAATTTAAAATGATACTCCCTACGGTCCAATTGAGGGTCACAAGACCTCACCAATCCAAAATTTGCAATCTTGCAGTAGCAAGCCATCTCCCCGTAGGCTATGACGTCATCCTGAGACAGGACTTTCAGTCCCCGCCGAAATCACGACAATCTAGGGGTCCACATTCCCCGAATCATTCCGCGGGCGCGAGTAATTCTCCCCCGCTTCTCCCTCAGCCAAGACTGGCGCCCCCTGGGTACCAGGAGGACGTGCAGTCCCCACCAGTGCCACCTGAGTACGATGTACAGTGGCCCCCTCGATCGGTTCCCGATCCAATTCCAGTGCCCGGCCCTGCCTTAGTGCCAGTGCCAGGGCCCCAATCAGATCTCCCTTCAGGAGATGCCAAATTCCTGCCGGTGCCACTTGCATGCCCCGAGCAGGGCCAAGCTTCATCCGTCCTGACCGACGAGCCCAAGAAACCTCTGATAGCGCCTGACGCTGCCCTAGTGCCAGCGCCAAAGCGCTACGCCGATATCCATTCACGGGATCCAACTCAGGACCCCCTCTCTTCCCCCGGCCTGGCACCGCTACCAGCGTCGGTCAGAGAGATGGTTCCTCCCGACCACCGCGGAAGCTCACCTGCAGGTGCGGCCTCGCAACCCGTGCCTGAGCTGGTCAACGTTACCTGCGAGCCGCTCACGCCACCCCCGACCGCCTCCTCTCTGCCTCAGCCCGTCGCCGACGCAATTGCAAGTCAGGATTCTGCCATATCTCACTTGGCCGATGAACTACAAGAGCCACGACGGATCATGGTAGAACCCGCACGGAACACTCCTGCATCAGCTGTCGCATCAGCAGGCCCAGGTGGTACTCCGTGCCGCCCTCCGGTCGCGGGCCCTCCGCTTCCCCGGC
>JANJGK010006176.1:32500-39364 GCA_039081455.1 Macrobrachium rosenbergii
AATGGTGTAATTTATAGCAAACGAAAATTATCTACTGTAGCCAAAAAAATAATAAAAATATTATTGATAATGTTTTCTTATTTGTTGTAGTAAAATATCTCGGTTCACTATGACGTCTAAACACTTAACAACATACATACATACATACACATACTCATACACACACACACACACACACACACACAAACACACTTCAGCCGTCTCCCTTCTAGAGAGCAACTTCTTTGTTACATAGTAAAAATGCTGATGTAATTCTTGCAAAGGGAAAGGATATTTCCGGAATGCTTTTAGGGAAGCACTCCTTCCCTCCTCTCCTCTCTCTCTCTCTCTCTCTCTCTCTCTCTCTCTCTCTCTCTCTCTCTCTCTCTCATATTTATGAACACAAACGACATATTTTAGTTTTTTGTCACTTGTAAAGATTTGCTTTTAAAAATCGAGAGATTGAAAAAAATAAGAAATATTACTCTTCTTTCTCATACGTATCTTATGTCGAGCTAATATTATATATAATGAAAAGAACGAGATATCTTCCTTCCCTTTCAAAAATCGCACCGGAACTCTGATTCTTCCTTTTTCTGTTTACGATTAATGATAAAAAGTGTATATACCCAGCACACAAAGATTTTGGCGACTCTTGGTACAATATCTGCAAAATGTGATGTCATTTTGCGATATGCATTCAAGATCTCACTGCACCCCCATTCTCTCTCTCTCCTCTCTCTCTCTCCTCTCTCTCTCTCCTCTCTCTCTCTCTCCTCTCTCTCTCTCTCTCTCTCTCTCTCTGTAGCCGCAAACATGGCCAGCCCCTTTGAGAGTTACGAATTTCAGCTCAGTATACGGAAAAACATTTAATTTTTCTTCAATATCTGTATCAGTTTACTTAATTTCATTCGACATTTATTACCCCATATTCATTTCATTCACGTTCGTCCACTTTCATAATGTTTACGAAGTTTTGTCCAAATAGAGGCAACTTTCATCTTCCGCAAAACGATTGAAAATACTGCTGGGGGTTTCTACTCGAAACTAGAATTAATTATTCAATGGAACCCAGTTGCAAAGTTCCGGCTGCTTTCAAAACAGAACGAGGTCCACAAAGAATTAATTATTTTTTTCGTAATTGATGCAATATGAAAAACTTAATTCACAGAAATGTCAAGGACTCAAAAAAAAGTTATTTCATGGCAACCAGAAATTCTCAAAAGCTAGTAAATCCCTATTCTTAAATAAAATCTTTTCGTTTGCTTTCTATTTTGCAAATGACTGAAGACAACTCTCATAGAAACAAACGAGTAAAAAAAGTCAAACAGTCAGAAAGACACTTGTACTGAAACACTCGGTAATGGCGAAATAGAATTCCTGTCGCTCATTCTCGACAATTCTGACCCACATATAAAGGAAATAATATATATGTTGACATTCGGCGTTGCTGGTGCATTCAGGGGAAATTCCCTGGAATCGAAATGTTTCGGATAAAAGCGCGAAACAATTTTAGATTCTCAAACGATTGCCGAGCCAGCAGAAATACTCGGCGTACTTCACGTGACTGGAGAAAAATATGTAGAATATTCAAAGAGGATTGCAGTGCACAAGGTGTTTTAATTTGTTTTAATTTCTTATTGAAATAGGATTGAAGTATTTTAAAGGAAACGCTTATAGTAAATCTTTCCTTGCTTTGATATGTTGGTACATGCGAATAATATTTAAAACTATTTCTGTAATGGAAACATTGCTGAAGATATGTGACATTTCATGCGAATGAATCTAGAGGGCTATACACCTATGTAACCACACTCATCCCACCCAAAGACGGGAAAGGCCTGTAGTGAATTTGTATATATGCTCACACACACGCACAATATATATATATTATATATATAAGTATATATATATATATATATTTATAATATATAATATATATATATATATATATATATATATATATATTATATATATATATATATATATATATATATATATATATATATATATATATATAATTTAGCCACATATGTCCTTAAAACATCGAATTCACGAATTGTCTTGGGAATAAGTTACCCTAAAAGGGAATTATATATGAAGAGTTTATTCGCACTGTCTAGGATTCAAACTTATTCCATAGGGGTTTGATCAAAGGTAATCGGTTGACTTATACACTATACAATCCAGGGCTAGGCATGAATGCAAAACATATAATCCCCCATGGATGTGAAAAGGCACTTGAGTAAAATAAAAAAAAAATAAAAGAATGGCGATAGAACCTGCAGCTTTCCGGCTTCTCGGAATATTAAAGACATGAAGGAATTTAATTTGATTAAATGCATCAGCAGCATCTCATAGGCATCTATAATTCGCCACGATATACTCTATATATTATTATGTATTAAACATTGAGTTTAAACTGACGCTCTCAAAGGTGCATCGTTCCTCGGAGGTATTAGAAGAATAAATTTTCTCGTCTGAATCTCAGTTTATTTCACTAATAATTTTAAATGACTGCATTTTCACAATATTAATTGCCCTTACATTAAACAAAGTTAGTTTAATCTGTTCGGGTTTAAAGTTTATTCAAGAGAACTGCCCTTATATAACTCAAAGAAAGTGTTATAATGCTTTTTAAACCACAGTATGATCAAGTTCAAGCAAAGGCGTACTAGAATCCCACTCAGTATTAGTGTTCAAAAACTATATTGATGTAATATGCAACTAAGTAGCTATTTAGAACTTGACATAAACAAGTTTTTTAAGAGTTTATATGCACGAGTGCTTGAAGTACATCGTCAGTCCACTAAAAGATGTCTAAGTACTGAACTGTGAAGAACTTTCTTTATTACTAATGTCAAACTAGTCGTATAATACAAAACAATATATTAAATCATCCCTTGAGACATATTTCCCAAATTAAGCTCCAGCTTTTATTTTGAACTTGAAAAGAAACCTTTTTACTAATTTTCCAACCGTTTGTCTTTGAAACCAGTTCAAACTGAATTCTCGAGAGGAGGAGAAGGTGCGTTACTAATTTAATTAGACAAAACACCCACAAAAATTTTCATTTATGACTATGCTACCCTGGTGTGTGTGTGTGTGTGTGTGTGTGTGTGTGTGTGTGTGTGTGTGTGTGTGTGTGTGTCGTCGAGTGAAGGGATTATTACCATCATTACGTAATAAACGATTTTGAACGACATTCTGACTCGTTAATGCCAGGAAAAATGAAGAAATGACGAGTATGTCAAAATTCGACAGAACTGGATACTTCTTCCCCACATATAGTTTAGATCATAATTCATACATACGCATTTATGCTTTGCAAAACCTAACGCAGTGAATACCAAAAAATAAGACAAGATATATGGGTCAAGTATTCATATTGTAATTCTGAGACCTATGATATCTAATCCATGATGATTTCAGCCTTACAAAGTGTTCACTGTAGTCAAGATGAAAACGCTGTAATGCGAGATCTGTATTTGCATAATTTAATATTAAATGAACTTAATATCGTTTTCAAAAGACCTTACTAAAAATACACACAGTTGAATTCACCATATATTCAGCTCAAAATGAAAGCAACTGCATCCCATGTACACAACAGCCTTCTCAATATTGAGAGGCAAGATCCTGATATAATGCCTACAAAAATATTAAGTAATTACATTGTATGGAGGCAACACTCTTTCTTTAGACTAAATCAGATAAAATTATGTTCTGATATCCACGATACATTAGATGGAGAATGACCTCTTAAAATAATTGTGCTGAAATATGAAAAGCACCTCGTTCTTGCTCTTGCCCGTTTAAGCTTACTGCTTCAAAATCTTCGACTACTAGTAGTAGGTATTCGCTCGCTTAAAAGTAACCCTGTGCCAGTTTAATGCTTCTCTAGGAGATATAATTTTAATCATTATTATTATGATGATGATGATGATGATGAAGATGGTATCTAGTTTCAATATTAAAATTGTTAGCTATTTAGACCTAACGTGCCTCATTTGTTTCAAATCCCTTGTAAATAAGGAAGAACTTCGAGTGAATGCGCAATCCCCGGGTTATCGTAAATAGATCCCAATATAAGACGTAGACTAAGGGGCCCCTTCGGAACACCCGTAGCACCAATGTAGCGCATTTGGTAAAATATAAATAATTTCTACATGGTCCTCTCCGACAAACGGGAATGCGGAAAATGTGCAAACGTCACACTAAATGAAATGGAATTTCTGCTCCGTAACTGACTTTTTAAAGCAAACATGTGTTGGCTGTTGGATGTGAGATATTATAGACAAGACGCAGTGCTATTTGTTACGTATCACTGATCGTTTGTTCCAAGTATTTTCAATTATTCACAGTTTTCGAGACGACGCTGCCAAACACTTTTCGCAGTGATGTTTTATTTTACAAAACACCATGAATTTGCTGGGGCCTTTTTCCCACAACTATTTGAGGTTTGCCTACAATAGTTTATTTTTTGCTATGAACTGAATGTCAAGCTATAATCGTGGCTTATACTTTAAAGCACACTCATTTTAAACTAATGATCCATTCAATTCCTTGATGAAACTGCTGAAGAATAAAACGTCCATACATAAATGCATACATATTGCATACTTTTTTTGTGCATCGTGGCACTTTTCTCAAGTTTCTAAGATATTGCCATAACACCGTCAACAATATTCCGACATTATCCATTATTTTAAAGAAAATATCTGATTCTTTGAGGATTCTTTTCATGGATTTTTTTTCTTATATCATAAATTGGACTTCGTGTATTCACTGCTACAGGAAGATTTGTCGCCTAGTTCATCATAATGGCATACCCTCATACCATCACAAAAAATGAAATATATATATATATATATATATATATATATATATATATATATATATATATATATATATATATATATATATATATATATATATATATTATATATATATATATATATAATGAAAATGAATTTGAGGCCAATAATCTTTTATTTGAACAAAAATAAACTCTATTAAGTAAAGGAGAACGTCAAAAAACTCTGCGTTCAATACAATTTGGTTTAGGTATCAACGTTTTAGAGTGAAAGAAAAAGCGAAAACTCGTGAGATTCAGGGACAGAGTTCGGCAGCTGAGAGAGGTGGAATGTCAAAGCAAAAACCACCTCATACAATAATGGAGCTACTTCATGTTGGTTTTATTATATATCTAATGCAATTGTTAGAAGAACGAGAATTCTTATAAAGACATTATGAAGGCAATTCATGCTAGATATCACTTTCACTAAACAAAATGAATGTGTTTAAATATCCTATTTACTTACTCATCGCAATATATAATTCTTCTTTCGAAGTGACATTTTTTCTCTCTGAAAAAATGTTTTGTTTGTGGTTTTTTAGTGAACATAATGACAATATCCATAGAATAGTTAAAATAGGATGGCACTGTTTTTAACGATCAAAAAGATCTGGGGAAAAGAGTAAACGTTCTTTTCATGACAATAATGATAATGAATTGTGACCGGTGATGATAATAATGATGATGTTAGTTATGACTAATCGGTATTTTCTCCTTTAACAAACACTTGCACAACGATACTGACTACAGCTAAGCTCTCTCTCTCTCTCTCTCTCTCTCTCTCTCTCTCTCTCTCTCTCTCTCTCTCTCACACACACACACACACACTAAATTAACATTTATTTACTTTAAGAGCACCATGCTTTCTCTTTAAAAAGAAATAAGTTTACACTAAGTTTCTCCGGATCTTATATTTATGAATCTTTATACTATTTTCAAAAATATTTCTTTATTCATCTTCATCTTATTTTCCATGTAACTGAAAACAGCAGGACAACATACACACACACATACATACATACATACATACATACATACATACATACATACATACATACATACATACATACATACATACATAACATTCGAAACATTAGGCTAAAATCGCTCCAAATTTTCATTCCGGAAAAAAAGGCTGCCCATTGCAGAAGACGAAAGCGAAAATTTGGGGCAAAACGTCCAGCATAAGGAGGAGTAATGATTTGATAAATGGATCACATATCAAAGATATCAGCTTTACGACTTATCATTACGTCATCATAAATGACGCGGATTTATCTGGTTTCTGTCCAAAAGAGAAAAATTACCGAGGATTCGAAAAAGGAAAAGAAAGTTTGGAACTGATCAGGCCAAAGGGAGACAAACGATGCGAAATAACTAAGGTGAAATGAGTCTTAAATTTTGTCTTGAAACACTCTTCTTTATTTTTGCTTTCGTAAATTGGTCAAAATTTTTCTCAAAGAATTATTACCGGCAGAGATGGACATTTTCTGATAATAATTACGAGATTTTTTCTTGAAAACTTGAGAACAGACGAATTTTGTAACAGGAATCTAACAAACTATTACTATTACTACTTCCAGTACGGATTATTATTATTATTATTATTATTATTATTATTATTATTATTATTATTATTATTATTATTATTATTATTATTATTATTATTATTATTAACCAAAATAAGAGCACACGTAAGTACGAGCAAAACCACAGACACGTGAAAAACGAATACGAAAACATTCTATATTCGAAACGCCGAATAGGCTACAGCCTTTGGAAATTCGAAGGAATCTCAGGATCACCAACTGACGATTCACTAATGAAAACTACACATATACAATAAAATGATCGTGATCATACATAAAAACGGCAATGTATAATTTTCGCCATGAAAGAAAGGAATAAAGTGAAAATGTCGTCAAGAAAATTACATTAAATCATTGTTGATGAAATGAAAACAAAATATAAATATTTACAGATGGTTTTGCTTTTGTTTCTCATTTTCCTATCATTACGTTCTCGCT
>JANJGK010006177.1:0-25000 GCA_039081455.1 Macrobrachium rosenbergii
CGCCGTTCATTCCTTCCTTCATATATTATAGCTCATCATAAGTATATGTTGACCTGTGATTTATTTGTGCACCACGAGCAGTTTCTGAAGCAGTTTAAATACATAACATACTTTCAGCAGTGATTTATCTTCATAATTAAAATCATTTTCCCGTGATTTATTTGCACAATTACTTTATTTCATGCTGTGACTTCTTTGGAGATGTACCATTGCCTTTGCATGTAAGTTTCTAAAGTTAGCTCAATCAATGCAGAGCCTTATATGTTTATTCTGTGTACTCTAAGCTATGATTTACTTACACTTACCTATGAACTCATTTAACTGCAGTATTAGCATACTCCAAGAGGCAATTATTTGGCAAACCCTGTACAGTAATTCTTGGCAGTGAGTCATTTGTCACAGTTGCCTACTTCATGTCAACTTTAGGAAGGTTTTGATATTATGTCATAACATACTTTATGAAGGTTTTATTAGCGTATCTTTTATAGCCTTCAACTAAATTCTATTAACGTGTTTGATAGAGCCATTTGTTTCACAAAATCATTTGAATCTTGTATGTTAATATATATATATATATATATATATACACATACATATATATAAGTGTATATATATACACATATATAAATTATGTATGTATATGTGTGTGTGTATGTATTATATATGTACGAAGTTTAGTAACTTATACACAGCTATAAGCAACAGTATTTGCAAAAATGTGTGCATTTACATCATTAGGGGGTGGATTTACCTGAAACGAGTTGGTTCCAAGGAAAAAAAAAAAGACACCTGTTATGGCCTAATTCATCATTTTCACTGTCGAATGTAGGGTAAGGCCGCCATTCACAGTTCTAGAGTGGTTTCATAGGACGTCAGTCCACCTAAAATATTTGCACCATTTATAGTTCAAGGCTCTTTCATTCTAACACTTCTGCCGTAAGGGGATAGCGCCATCAGTGCACCTCACGTGGTGCACTGTAGGTATTACTTAAGGGTGTCTGCAGCGCCCTTTCGGCCCGGCATCCACTTTCTAGCCCTTTACTTTATCTGCATTCATGATTCCTTTACTCAAACTTGCTGTCCAACACCTGTAACTGTTGCTCTTGGTGCAATTGTGGGATTCTCTCCCTGGTGCCACCATTAGATCCTTGTACTTCATCTCCTATATTTTTTGAATCTCTTTATCTTGCTGTCCAACCACTCGAATTCTCTTTTCACTGTCTTAAGAGCTGAATGGGCAAAAGTGCCCCAGTGCTTGGCCAGGCAGCACAAATGTCATAAATCAAATCAAATTTAAGTCTCTGTCTCTTTCCCCTCCCAATTCCCACTGTTTTTCTATGGGAAAGCGGCCTTTTTTTTTTATCTATAATGACCAATTATGCCACATTTTTCAAGAATCTCTCCTTATCTCACCCTTTCATCAGTGTAACTTATCAAATTCAGCAGACAATTAGTAGTTCAGTGGTAGAACACTGGTTGGCGCTTGCTTAGTCTGAGGTTCAATCCAGATCAGCCGCCTACCAGTCGACCCAACAATGAAGGGGTATTAGCGTCAGTTGTGAGCAAGACTAAGGGTATGGCTAGCAACTTCATCCCTAAAGACTTGTCGAAAGAGTATAAAGGTGTAATGTGATATATATATATATATATATATATATGTGCATTTGCAGCAGTGTCACATTTTGGTTGAACATTACCCATATACTGGTCGCTATTTTGGTCAACAGTTAAATCCACAAGATTAAAAATTTCAGCTACGAACAGGTTTCCAAGGACGCGTCAAGGATTGACGAAGAATATCTTTTAATGCCTATTGTAAAACGACTAGTTTATATGACGTGTTTCTTGCATTTATCTTCTTAGTTTAAATAAGCTGTATCAGATGCCAAGCTTGTATGCTTAAGAAAGACCTTGCAATATTAGTTGCAATGTGAATCTTGATAAACCTGTCGGAGTTGACTAGAGTTTGTCTAACTGTACATATCGTTGGTGTTGTTAGTAATTTTCTCTTGTCACCGAGATGAAGATTCTACGGGACTGGTGAAATAATGGATTAACCGAGCACCCAGACCTGACTTCTCAATTGATAAGGTCGTTGACTTGCAAGAGAATTAAGAGAATCTTTTGCTGCTGCTACCACGATGTGTTTGTTATTCAGTCTCACATTTTTTTTTTCACCTTCCATTGACCCAGCTTTGATAGCGTTAGCAGTTTTTGTAAGATATATAAAAAAACAGACTAATGTGACCCTCTTTCACCTGGGAAATTTGCTTAATAACCGTAGACATAACGGCAACAAATGCCCGATCTCAGTTACGGTATCCTTTCTCTCTCTCTTAGGTCAAATGCGACCTTGATACCATCAAATGGTGTGTGAGAATCCCGTAGATTTTATCGGCTTTTGTGTCTGGCAGATGCCATCTCATCCTCCGGCAAAAGCAGCCATATCGAGTTCGAACTTGTTATATCTCGACGGTCTCAGATTGCCTTGGCACACAACACGTCACCAATAAGGAATTTTCTTTACAAGATGATAAGTCATGGCTCTCTCTCTCTCTCTCCTTCGCATTTCCCTGTGTAGGATGTCGATTCAGGAAAGGGCTATTGATTTTACTCGCAAGCACAACGAGGGGCTGCTATACCGTGAATGGCATTTCTCTGTTTTTGTGAGAGAATTATTTCCAACTTCTTTATATATTTACATATATCTTTTTAACTTCTGAACGTACTTCTTAACTTTCTCATTGATATAACTTTTACGCTGAACGTACTTCTTAACTGTCTTATTGATATAACTTTTACACTGAATCTCATTGCTGAAAGAACATTTCTTACTCATTCAAGTGCTGTGAAACAGATTTTTAGTGCTGTTAAAATATAAAACCACCTCTTCAGGTCGCCAGTAACTTATCAAGTGTACTTACATAAAACCTGTGCAATAAAACCAGTTGATCCTTTCATTTCTGATATCAGACATTTATTGAAGTTTTAATGTTTTAAATTTTAATAATTCTGAATGCTTTTCCTTACAGAATTACACGTTGAATGCTTTTATTTCCATCCGGAATCATAACAGACAAAATTACTGTTAACTCTGATAACAAGAGGTACTGTACAATAAAACTCATGAGGCAGAAAAGAAAACACATGTTTATACCGTACTTCCTGTATTTGGAAAATCTGGATTTGTATAAAACTACAATCAATTAATAGAACATCAATAAATAAAATAAATAAAAAAGTAGCGTAACATCGTCTATATTACATTTAATAGCACAACTAAGAATTCTGGCTTAAAAATAACAAACATTTACAATAATATATTTTTAAATGTTAATTGGAAACCTTGTGTTAACATTGCCTGTTTATATCTTTTATATTAATTTTAACTCTAATTATTAACATCTGAGGGGTTAACGTATTCATTCAATTTGGAGCTATGGACCTTTGGTTGGTGGCTTAAAAATGAGGACAATGATGATGGCAGAAAAACAGAGAGAAAAAACGATTGTTGTGCATCACTTCCATTTAAGGAGGAGGGGAATAAAAAAAAAAAAAAATAAGAGAAGAGCGTTTCCAGTTTATAACAGGTGCGAGGCTGTTCGAGTTCGAACACTTTGGTTTTGTCTCGCAAACGGAAAACAGTTAGGCTTCGTTCCACAAGTATCAAAAATTAAAAAAAGACGAGACAGGCTTCGTTCCAGCGTCAATCAAGTTAAGTAAAAAGCGTTGACGGGTGAACACCGGTTCTGAGTGGCATTGGTACTTAGTTTTTTTTTTTTTTGTACAATTTAAATCAACTAAATTGACAATTGACCTTTGGGGGCAGGAACGTGCCTTTGCCTGCAGGATGACTTCCGTTTGCTCTGCCTAACATTCGAACAAGGACCAAAGACAGACTGGATGAAGTATGAGTGATAAAAAGGTTGTCAAGACACAGAAATGACAAAAATGACTTGGAAATAAAATAAAACTGGTTGCTTCCAACGTTAATGCACCTCACACATCGCGAGAGAGAGAGAGAGAGAGAGAGAGAGAGAGAATTTTCTGATGAACTCATGTAAATAATAGATAACAACAACTTTCAATGTGATTATGAGAATGTAACAACACTGCAATGATGTATGATTTGGGAAGAACCATATTTTTAAATATATCGAGGAAGACACAAAACAAACAAACAGAAAAAATATCCAAAAGACCTTCTCACTTCTTTCTTCAAAAATATCATCTTTCATCAACAGATAACAATGAGTTAATATAAACTTTGTCAATTATTCAAGTAGAACATAAAAATTATTTTAAAAAAAATCAGATTGGGAATGGTTTCGTTTTGTTGACCTGTTTCTATGAAGGGGGATCATCATCTACCTACTGGGCATAATAGCCCCAACGAAGGTATCTTAAGAAAAGTGATCAATCACTCAAAGCTTCTTACTGAAAAAAAAATAATAGAAAATACCCATAAAAATAGATCATGAAGGTGTTTACAAGTCCTCCATGACTTTTCTTTCTCTTCTTAGCACCACTTTTATTAAACAGGATTTTGTGCCAGCTGTGGGAGAGGGGGCGCAGGAGGAAAGGGATTCAGAAAATGCTGAGGGAGGAGGGACTGGGAGGAATCCCTTCCCTTTTTAGTTTTCTCAGGGGTTCCAGGGGCGATAAACATGCGTTAAGAGGTCCATACACATTTTTCACCCGAAGACGTCCACGGACTCGTGGATGGCCTTAGTAGTTGTCGCAACACAAATTTTACCATTCGATCAAACAATAAATAAACCTCAGAATAGCCTCACTGATTAAATCTGATGTGACTGATAAAGCTAACAGGAGTGAATGCCATCAACTTTTCAAGAGATGTTGCTAGGAAACTGTAGCTTTTCAGAGCGTCAGAAACGCCTCCATCGTAGCAAAATCTCCCAAAAGAGTACAACAGAACATACATGTTTTTTTTTCACTTGTTTTCAATACGAAATTACTGACAGAACACGTTCAATATGTATAAACGAAGCGTTTTGTTGTGGGGAATACAGGGGAAAGGGAGAGGGTAAGGGGGAGAGGGGGGGTTGAATAGCTACAGGGTTAATTACTGGTCAGAATTGATTTTTACAGGTGAAGCTTTTCAACCAAAGAGCACAACAATAATCCTCTTGCAAAGGCTTCATCAATGATGAGCTGCTTCTCAGGGGCCGATTTTTACTTTTTAATAATCTTCCAGACTCGCACTACGAATCAACGAAGTTTTTGGGCTTTTAAATCTGTTGTGGCGAATGAGGAAAGTTTTGGCATGACGAATCCTCTGGGTCGGTAGCTGAGGAGATTTTTGGTCTGACACCTGATGCTGCTGCTGCTGCTGCTTCTGCTGCTGCTGTGGATTTTACAAAGTCTGTCGGTTTTGGGGGGCTGGAGGCAGGGGCTCCAAGGAGAGGGGAGCTCGCCCGGTGGGGGCCAGCTCTCTTCTGCTGAAGAGGCGGGAAACATGGCTGAACACTTGCCGACGGGGGGAGTGTACACAAGATGCCGGAACGGAGGAAAAACTCTACAACATGCACATCATAATAATATCACAGCCGATTCTGGAAAGAGAGAGAGAAAAAAACGTTACCAAACAATTGATCTACTAAACGAAAAACGTAATAATAATAATAATAATAATAATAGTGATAATAATAATATGAAGGAAGTAGACGACAATAATAATAATAATAATAATAATAATAATAATAATAATAATAATAATAATAACAATAATAATAAATTGCTTATCTTTCTACTGTGCAACAGGAAACAGCAAAAAGTAAAAAATCAAGTATAGATGTTGCTGCCAAGGTATATAACACGTTTACTTTTATGTGTGTGTGTGTGTGTGTGCGCGTTTGAGAGAGAGAGAGAGAGAGAGAGAGAGAGAGGAATGCAGTCAAGAACACGTCACTCAAGGACACGAGCAACAAATGTGCAACTTACGAGCAGAGATGACTTGTGGATATTTGAAGATATAAACATGTAAAATGATGACACAGACCGAAGGATGAAGGGAAACTATTTAATGACGACACGAATAATTAAAGGAAGAAAGAATCTGCCTGACTGATGGACGCAGAGAGAGAGAGAGAGAGAGAGAGAGAGAATCATATTTGTCACTTAGCTTCATATCATTCAAAACTAGAAAAGATATTGTGAACATTAACATTAACAATGTTGATAGTAGTTAGTATCAGGGGATCGTGTTTACATTGCATGAGTGGGTGTAGACGTGTGCTTAGTGGAATGCAGAGCTCTCCTTAACGGATGATCAACATTTGTATGTTTGGTTAATGAATCACGATGAACATTCCATAATGTATGAATAATTGCATTTATACAAAATTAAAATAAAAACGCAGATAGATTTCGCAAAGGCTTCTTTGATATGCACGTTTCTATGTAGTAAATTTGTCAATAAATTTAGACATCATTAATTTGAAAGCTGTGTGTTTGTGTTTTATTGAGAGAGAGAGAGAGAGAGAGAGAGAGAGAGAGATTATATTGCATATATATGGCATATACGTATTCTTAATGTATATGAATGGAATAGTCATTCACCAAATTACGTTATTGGAAGGCTATATATATACAGTATATAAATCATTACCAATTTCGGTGAGCAAAATCAAGAAATGAATATGAATACATAATAATTACTGCATGCCATACATTTTACAATAAAAATACAAAGGAGAAACTCACCCATAACAATGCATGGTATTTCCACAGGTTATTCTATAGGCATGTCGCTGATCATTTCATAGTCTTCCATCCCCTGTGGGAGATGAACAGAATGCCTCTTGTGAGAGTGGGCGGAATGAACCGACTCGCCCATACTTGGTAGCTGGTGATGTGGAATGATCATCCCTGGCACCACCTGACCTCCGCCTGCGACGCCCATTCTTCCTCCACCCATGCTGACACGGTGCTTCACTGCACTCTGGTAACCAGGGTCCAAGGGCGAGTGTGAAAACAGATGTGTATCTCCCGGGGAGTGCGACACGAGGACAGCATCGCCCGGCGATCGACACACTCCTTCCATCACCTCGTGGGGAGACCTGCAGTACTGTGCTGAGGTATCTCCAGGGGATCTGGAAAACATATTATCAGAGGGTACATCTGGCTCGTAGGGCGACCTGGCTAGCAGGTGTCCCCTTATCTCGTGCAGGCTGCTGCTTTCCGCTGCAGGAGATTGAGAACTGAGGGACTCCCTGTAGATGCGGGCATCGACAGGGGAGGCAGTGGAAAGATCTGAAGGGTGGTGTGGTGTTCTGTGACAGGAGGCAGAATCCAGCAAGGTGTCTCTCGGAGACTGGAGATACTGAGAATGTCTGCTGAGCAAGGGAGATTGAGCGTGACCAACGTGCGGATTAAGAAGCACTGACTGGAGCATTGTGGATGCCCGTACTGTAGGAACCATTGGGTGTGTTGGAGAAGGGTGACGCCCCTGGAACTCCCTTTGCCAAGGAGATAGGAATGGGACTAGTGCTATGAGGTGGCAAGGCAGTGTGGTGGAGGCCTTCAACTCCACGACCCAAAGGATGGTGGTGTCCTGGCATTGCCGCCGCCGCCGCCGCCATCTGAATGTCATAGGTGGAAGAGGGGTCGCGGGAAGTGAGGTCTTCGTGGGCATGAAGAGGCGAGTCATGGGCATGAGGAAGGTAGCCTGAGACCCCCTCCCCTCCTTTGGGTACGAGACCAAAATAATACCAAGTAGGTTCAGTTCTTCCTCCACATTTTCTCACTTCTACATTAGGAAAACAATGTTTCACCAATTTTCCAAAATAATTAAGAGTCACTGGATTTTCATTCATGATCTTGCAATAATTACAGTAATTGTTAAAGACAGCACTTTTCATGATAATTCTGTCAGTACCTGGCTCATAATGGTTTCTTAGCCATTCAATAACAATTTCGGCACTTTTATTGTCCGTTGCAATTTCCTTTTTCCGAGACCGCTGTGCTGGGTCCTTACCACTCATGAACTGAAAGAGGGCGCTGGAGCTTTTCACAGCAATCCCACAATAGTGGTACTGGGGTTTCACACGGCCACCCAATCTGCGGATGGACACTTTGGGGAACACCTGACGCACGATCTTACCAAAGACATTCATCTCAAAGGGTGGCTGTTTGATGCTCTTGGCATACTGTTCGTAATGACGGTAAGCTTCAGCTTTCAAAACACAAGAATCTGGGACAGATTCAAAGTTGTCAGTCAGCCACATTCTCAAATAATACTTGCCGTCCCGCAGGACCTCAGGCGTGGAATGTAAGTCTTCATCAGCACCCTCATGGTAGTTATCAGCATAGCGCTCCTCAGAGGCCTCCTCCTCCTCCAGGGTAAGGGGAGAAACACGGGGAGCAGCACCCCTGGGGGGAGACAACTCCATGGAATGTTGCGGCCACTTACAAGGCTCACCATCGATAAGTTCCTCAATGCGACCATATAGTTCGGAATGTATCTGGACACGAATGCCCTCGTAGAATGTTTTTTCCGAAGGGTGGATCATGGTTCCCACCCCACGGAACTCCTTTAACACCGTCTCATCAAAATAGGTGAGTGGGAGGGCCGTGGTGGCAGCCATCTCACAAAAACTCTCATAACAAGCATAAACTTGGTCCCTGTTCACACAAACATTATCACACTCTTCAAACGTCTGGACCAGCCAATCGCGTAAAAGGGTTTCCCACTGAGACTCGACAGAATTGTTACAGTACTGAACACTATATTTGTCCATTTTTGGATCGGATTCACTGTTCCAACTGGTTTCATCATTATAGTCAGATATAATGTGAAATCTGGGCTTATAGATTTTTTTAGTTTTTTGGTCCTTCACTGAAGGGCTTGGAGAATCACTAATAGAAGTGGCCACGGAGGGCGACCTCTCTGGGCTGGCCATGTAACAGGCAGCCTCCATGTCACTTCGCATTTCACCTCGCTCCATGTGCAAGTCTAAAGGCTCCTCTTTCACAAGCACTTCGTCTATGGGCTCGTCCTTTAGCTTTAAATGTTGCAAACTATAGTCCACTGGTTCATCTTTCACGTAAGAGACGTCGAGATGGTAATGGTGGGCGTGAGCAGTGTGTTCACCCGACAGGGGCGTGTGGGTGTCCCTGAGTGACCCTTCGGAGGTGTCTGACACGGGACTGCGACACCCACATTCATCATCCTCTTCGTCGTCTTCTGCGTCGAGTTCCTCTCGGTAGCAAAGTTTCCCGTTGTTAAACATGAGGTCAACCACACTCAGAAGCTCTGGAGGAACTGTGTCGAGGGGCAGGGGCGCCGGTCTCTCCGCAATGCCAAAATAGAATTTTTGTTGATTGGCTCTGGGACCCAATTTTCTCTTGGTAATGTGTGGGAAGGCGTGGGTCATGACCATGCCGAAATACTGCATGGACAAGGGCTCCCCAGCCCCTGCTATGCACTCCAGAACGTATCTGTCGTAGACCTCCGCCTTCACGACGGAGGCGTCGGGGGAGGAACAGTAATTCTTGTGCAACCACAACAAACATCGATGGACGTCGGTCTTGTCCGTGACCACCTCTCGTTTTCGTAACCGTCGCTTCGGCCTGGTCGTGGTGGCGTTATCAATGGCATGGGGCGACGACTCTTTGGCCTGGATGCCACAATAATAGTATTTCAAATTGTCCCGACCCCCGAGACGTCGAATAGTGACGTCGGGGAACACTGATTTCACAACACGTCCGAATATACTCGTTTCCATTATATTACGTCCTTGTTCCCGGCAATAATCTTCGTAATGTTTATACATAACCGATTTAGCCACAACGCCATCTTCGTGCCTTTCGTAATGTGTCTTCACCCATAACTTTGCTTGAGAACAATGTAAGGCCATGGTACTCGATGACCCCTTAGCACGGGACACCATTAGGTATTTTAAAGGAAAATATATTAAGGGGTGACAAAATTCACCCAATAAGCACTATTCACACCAATAAATTGGTATATTTTATAAAGATCAACTCAGCATTTGTCACTTTGCATCACTCCAGTTCAGAGGTAAAAATATGAAGTTCATCGAATCGATCACTGAATATCACAGTACGAGTGATGCGAGAAAAAGGGGGTACCAGGTAGCAGCGAGGCGCACGGCCTTACCGTATGACTGCTGGTGTAAGACTGAACCCTTCTTGTGTGTTTACGCCGACGGCCAGTGTGTCACTAAGCAACACTCATTGACGGTGGCACAATCGCTAAGCTACGAATGCCCGTGTCTTCTCTCCCAATCCTCTCTCTCTTTACTACGTCGTTGGAAGGCACTCTAGCCAGGATATATCGATTAAAATCCCGCAGTAGGACCACATCACAAACCCTTCTCGGCGATGGTTTGCCTAAAAGATAGAGTATGGAACTGAGGGCAGCCAACCACTCAATCCCTATTTATAAGGCAATAGTGCCACGGGGAAGCACGTTATGTACTGGACCTCTGCTTGTTTACTGCCCAAGATCGAGCGAAAAATGACGCACGCAAGCCACATGTGGAGGAGAGCACCGAGGAGGCGGTGCTTCCTGTCCCCCGTGCCAGACGTAAGAGTTGGAACAATTTTACGAACTGTGTAGCACTCGGCGGTTCAAGCAGGCAGGCATGCACTGACATACACATGCACAAACACGACTGAGAGCGCGGGTGAGTGTTTGGCACACATACACTCACATACACACACGCACACACATACACACAAACAGCTCTCTGAAGCAATCACACCCACAAATCAACATTCTTTTACTTCAAGTAGGATTTTCTGTTGAAACGGAAATCATCATTTGACGCGGGGCGTTTATGGATTGACATATCCAGTCTTCTTTTCTCCTAAACATGTATCTTGAAAATTCCCGAGAGAGAGAGAGAGAGAGAGAGAGAGAGAGAATTTCAATCTACGATAAACTGACTCTTGACTATCAAACTCTTAAATATTTAACACGAATGAATCCCTTTCTGTTAGGATAAATATCTTTCACCAATGTTTTATGCAATTTAATATTATGATATCCCAGTTCTAATGGATAAATCCCCCCTGTCACCGAAGCTATAACAAGAAAACCTTGAAGCTTTATTTTTCCTAAAGCTTAACAAACTCAGGATAGATTTTCTATCAGGGATCTCTAGAGCAATAAAAATATAGAAAGGGAAGCTATCATGTCTTACATATGTTATTGTACAAACACACACATATATATATACTTATATATAATGTATGTATATATATATATATATATACATATGTTCATACGTCACTTAATAGCGAGTGACAACATATTCAATTAAAATAGCGAGTGACAATATATTCAGCTATGGCCACAGGGAAAATAAGAGCGTACCAAGCGCTTTCGTGTTATTTTTCCAATATAATTTCCAATATATTTTCGAGGTACACTGTTAAAGACATCCTGAGTAACCAACAAAGCTGAAAAAATGATAACAAAACTATTCGAAATCGTGGAAACAACTTCACAGCAGTACAGTAGGTAGAGAAACATTTCAACAAGTGATTAAAAAGAGCCGAGCTTAAGAATCTCTTTAATAACAAATGGGTCCAGTCTGTACATATTTATACACACGTACACACACATTATATATGTATATATATACATATATATATATATATATATATACATACATATATATATATATATATATATATGTAGATAAGGCGATGTGAATACTGCAACTTGAATCACAAACAAAACCATATGTCTTTCCAGAGAGAGAGAGAGAGAGAGAGAGAGATGGAAATTAGAATGTCAAGAATTACACTGACCTAGAAGTCGGCGGAGCAAAGGTTACTTTTTTTTTGCTAAGACGTACTAGAATGCACAACATTCGATAAGTATAGGTTTCATCCACAAATACATTCCAAAATTAACTGGAACTAATACAAGGAGAAAAAGTACGAACTTATAAACTATGTGCGCGCGCAGAGAGAGAGAGAGAGAGAGAGAGAGAAAGGGGAGGTGATCATCCACTAACTCAGCCTCATGTGACCTCACGCCATGAGTCATCTCACACAAACTTTTGTAATGCCTTTCTAAATTTGTCACGTACAAGGAGAGAGAGAGAGAGAGAGAGAGAGAGAGAGAGAGTGTATTTTGGGAATAAAAAGTTAACCTCCGCCGATATAAATAGAAATATGTGAAAACACAAATTTCGTCAGAGAGAAAAAAAAAAAAAAAATCTTATAATTTCATATTCCTGTCAAAGAAGGTAACACTATTGTTCAGTCTCAAACTCTGTTCTCGACTTCCTTTGAATGCCGCTGACTAAAATGTTTATATAACGACCGTTTCGTAGTATTTCACAACCGTTTACGGTAAAAGGAAATTAGGAAATAAAGGAAAAAAATTGAGGATTTCTGTTAACAATTCGTGACGAAAATGACCATACGAGCATAACGAAGAACAGGGCATTTTGAAAAGGAAGCTAAATAACAAACATAACTTAACACACAATGAGGAAAGAAATCACTGAGAGAAAATGGAGTTAAGAGGAGAGATACCGGGTTGGTGAAGGGTGAGGAAGGGGAGAGGAATGGGGAGGGGGCCGCCGGGGGATGGGGATGGGAAAGGGGGTTAGGTATATTAATTTCCTAGAGCTGGGTTAGGAGTGAGTCAGGCAAACTCCGTGACGCAATGCCGTCCGCATTCTCTCTCTCTCTCTCTCTCTCTCTCTCCGTAACGCTATCAGCCATACACTGTCAACCTATTTCGTTATCTTTTATTTACGACTTATATCAAAACTGTCCTCTAGTTTCATAAGCCATATCGTTGCGAGATAAATTCCCTTAATTTTAATACAGTTTAATAAGACTTTCCAGCATAAGATACTGCCCGTATATTTTTTTAAATATAAACGGGCGAACTAGACTCCGCCTTACCGGAAATAACTTTCACGTCAAATCTTCCATCATTTCCTATATGAATATACGATCTGTCAAATAACAAACAATTAAATTATATGTCAAGAGACATACGCATAAAAAAAGCGAAAGGGAGTGCAAACGCACACACTGACATACAAGACTCGTACAGCATTCCTGGCGCATATAGGTTTAGCCCACGATTGCATCACCACATCCTACGACTGCCACATGGTCGAGCTGGTGGAAGATTCGGGTGAAATTACGTATTCAGAACCCGTGTTTGTCTTCATTGAAATACTTCCTCTGGCGTCTCGTCGGTCAAAAACACTTCTTCAATCTTTACCTTAAAATGTGAAGAGGTATTTTTAATATTCAGGCGCATTACAGGGACAGGATAAAAATAGGACAAGTGAACCATGAGGTTTGGCTAAGGTACCGTTCAACATTCTTCTACCCTACGCTGCCACAACTGGCGGACGTACGACCAAATTTTTTCATCTATTTTCCTGTGAAAGCGTCGTTCAATATGGACCCAGATACAACCATTTCCTGTACGGCAATGAGCATAAAGACCGTGACGTCCCTACATTCTTGATCCCGCAGGAGGGAGGGAATGCAAGCGGTAAAAAACTCTGAACAACCTTGAGATGACGAATTTATGAATGAAACTTCGGGTGGTGGTGGTGGCGGCGGGGAGGAGGGGGAGGGGGAGGAGGAGAGTCGACCTTAGTGCTGCTGCTGCTGGGACTGTGAAGTTTCTGGCGCTCAACGCCGATGCTTATTTGAGTTTAGAAGCGGCATGTATAGCGCAAGATGTCAACGGACTGGTTGAAAAGAGCGATGCAGGAAGGGAGTGATTGCGAAATTCGATAATGTTTTTTTACCCCGCGTAGAACGAAGAGAATAGGAGAGCAGAAAGACACGGGTTTTCAAGTCATAAGAATTGGAGGGAGGGGGGAAGGTGCAGTTGAGCAGGAAAGGAGTAGTATACGATGAAAGAAAGGGCACTTACCCATAGAGGTGTAATAAAGAAAAGACCTTCACGAAAGGGTCAGCGGTGAAAGAGAATTTTCTATGCATAAAAGGAGGGAGGTGTTTGTATACGTAGGTTCCTGTGTTTTCCAGTAATGGATGTGGGTAGTATTTCAAGGGGGGGGAGTTGCTGCACTGACGTCAAGACTCTCTCTCTCTCTCTCTCTCTCTCTCCGAAAGGATTCTAACTCGAGTAACATACCGTAGTAAGATGTCAGTGCAAAAACTGAGACAGAAGATACGTATACATAAGACGTTATTCTCTCTCTCTCTCTCTCTCTCTCTCTCTCAGTGCAAAAACTGAGACGCAAGCAGGCTTACATTTTCGTTCACAAACAAATATCTGATAAACACTGAAAACATCGGTTACATATGACACACACAATGATGATCCAGAACTCCATCGTTCGATCTGCACCAACATTCTTGAAGGAAGAAAGTCGATTCGTCGTAAACAGAGCATTACACATCTCCCTTGGATACGGGGTTACGCAGTGGCCTTCAGTATATCGACTTCTGAGGGTCGAAATACACGCTGGGGTCCTTGTACCGTCGTTTAATTCCTGTTTGGTTACACACATGCCGGGGGAGTATGACAACAGGAAATGATCATACATAGAAAGACATACACGGAGACATAACAACAGGAGATGATCATACGTAGGACGACATACAAGGCGGAATGACAACAGGATATGGTCATACATAGACATACAAGAAAGCATGTCAACATGATATGATCATACATAGAAAGACACACAAGGAGGCATGTCAACAGGATATGATCATACATAGAAAGACACACAAGGAGGCATGTCAACAGGATATGATCATACATAGAAAGACATACAAGGAAGCATGTCAATAGGATATGATCATACATAGAAAGACACACAAGGAGGCATGTCAACAGGATATGATCATACATAGAGAGACACACAAGGAGGCATGTCAACAGGATATGATCATACATAGAAAGACACACAAGGAGGCATGTCAACAGGATATGATCATACATAGAAAGACATGCAAGGAAGCATGTCAATAGGATATGATCATACATAGAAAGACATACAAGAAAGCATGTCAACAGGATATGATCATACATAGAAAGACATACAAGGAGGCATGTCAACAGGATATGATCATAAATAGAAAGACACACAAGGAGGCATGTCAACAGGATATGATCATACATAGAAAGACATACAAGGAAGCATGTCAATAGGATATGATCATACATAGAAAGACACACAAGGAGGCATGTCAACAGGATATGATCATACATAGAAAGACATACAAGAAAGCATGTCAACAGGATATGATCATACATAGAAAGACATACAAGGAGGCATGTCAACAGGATATGATCATAAATAGAAAGACACACAAGGAGGCATGTCAACAGGATATGATCATACATAGAAAGACATACAAGGAAGCATGTCAATAGGATATGATCATACATAGAAAGACACACAAGGAGGCATGTCAACAGGATATGATCATACATAGAAAGACATACAAGGAAGCATGTCAATAGGATATGATCATACATAGAAAGACACACAAGGAGGCATGTCAACAGGATATGATCATACATAGAAAGACACACAAGGAGGCATGTCAACAGGATATGATCATACATAGAAAGACATACAAGGAGGCATGTCAACAGGATATGATCATAAATAAAAAGACACACAAGGAGGCATGTCAACAGGATATGATCATACATAGAAAGACATACAAGGAAGCATGTCAATAGGATATGATCATACATAGAAAGACACATAAGGAGGCATGTCAACAGGATATGATCATACATAGAAAGACACACAAGGAGGCATGTCAACAGGATATGATCATACATAGAAAGACACACAAGGAGGCATGTCAACAGGATATGATCATCCATAGAAAGACATACAAGGAGGCATGTCAACAGGATATGATCATAAATAGAAAGACACACAAGGAGGCATGTCAACAGGATATGATCATACATAGAAAGACATACAAGGAAGCATGTCAATAGGATATGATCATACATAGAAAGACACACAAGGAGGCATGTCAACAGGATATGATCATACATAGAAAGACATACAAGGAAGCATGTCGACAGGATATGATCATACACAGAAAGACATACAAGGAGGCATGTCAACAGGATATGATCATACATAGAAAGACACACAAGGAGGCATGTCAACAGGATCTGATCATACATAGAAAGACACACAAGGAGGCATGTCAACAGGATATGATCATACATAGAAAGACACACAAGGAGGCATGCCAACAGGATATGATCATACATAGAAAGACATACAAGGAGGCATGTCACCAGGATATGATCATACATAGAAAGACATACAAGGAGGCATGCCGACAGGATATGATCATACATAGAAAGACATACAAGTAGGCATGTCAACAGCATATGATCATACATAGAAAGACACACAAGGAGGCATGCCAACAGGATATGATCATACATAGAAAGACATACAAGGAGGCATGTCAACAGGATATGATATACACAGAAAGACATACAAGGAAGCATGTCAACAGGATATGATCATACATAGAAAGACACACAAGGAGGCATGTCAACAGGATATGATCATACATAGAAAGACACACAAGGAGGCATGCCAACAGGATATGATCATACATAGAAAGACATACAAGGAGGCATGTCAACAGGATATGATCATACATAGAAAGACATACAAGGAGGCATGCCGACAGGATATGATCATACATAGAAAGACATACAAGTAGGCATGTCAACAGGATATGATCATACATAGAAAGACACACAAGGAGGCATGCCAACAGGATATGATCATACATAGAAAGACATACAAGGAGGCATGTCAACAGGATATGATCATACATAGAAAGACATACAAGGAGGCATGTCAACAGGATATGATCATACATAGAAAGACACACAAGGAGGCATGTCAACAGAATATGATCATACACAGAAAGACATACAAGGAGGCATGTCAACAGGATATGATCGTACACAGAAAGACATACAAGGAGGCATGTCAATATAGGAAGACATACAAGGGGTTTGATAACAGTTAATAATCATACGTAGAAAGACATACAAGGGGTATGCCAACAATAAATGGTCGTAGGTAGGAAGACATGCACTGTATGAGAATGAACACAATGAAAAAATTACCTAAGGATACTAATGCCCTATTCATTCAATGGCCATTGATTTGTACCATAATGTGCGCACATTATGACTAATATAAGGGATATCATCGTTAATGCCGCATATAACTGACACGGAAGTCATTATAAAATTTTAAGTGTGTAAAATAGGTTTTGTTAATACACGTATCTATTATGGCCTGAGAATACTGCGGCTCATTGTGACTGAAACTCTACAGAATCTTGAAGAAAATGATATCAAATACGCACATCAAGACTGAATGTTTAAGTACAATAAAATTTTCATCAAAGCAAATAAGAAAATTCATAAAAACACACGAGGTATGGAACATGAACATGAATAAATGTTAGGACATACACGTTGTTTCATAAATATGAAAATATACATCAAAATCAACAGCCAACTGACACGGGAACAGAGAATTCTATTAATCACTTGGACTGAATCCTTCTGAATACGTTTACTACTGATAAGAGCAAATGTACGTATCATACGCACAACACATATTTGATGGTTTTCTATCTTTTGTGTGTGTGTGTGGGGGGGGGCTTAATACATAAGTAAAATACTGACAATAAGTTATTAGTACAAAAAGAAATTAACAAGAATAAGAACCGTCGATATACTCCTTCAAGAATCTCATAAAACTATCTGTCCTTCTATTCACATGAACATGCTATTATCAGCCACTCTCTAAAAGTGCTACGCGTGATACAATTAATGTGGCTAGGGCAATGGATCATTTAGCTTCCTGACCTACTTAACTGTTATCCCAAGGGAATTCCACTGATGATTAAGTAGTCCAAACTGTTTAGCTTGACGTCAAATTCCTATTCGGCAACAAGGGGTGTGAAACCAGTCTAAGTTTCTGACATAAATAAGTATCAGGTGATGTTATGTAGATTGTATAGATGAAATATCATGCATTCATCCTGCAGCTGAATGAATCATTTTAGGATAATGATCGGCATGGTATGCAAGCAGTGTCAGCTCAAAGTAGGAGATTAAAGCAGCGTCTAAAAAAGCAAAGATAAGCAAATTTAAAAAATGCAAAGATAAGCATTAACTAAAGGTGGATGAAATGAGTTACCGATTAGGCGTAAAAGTCTACATAACTCGGTAAAGGAGACACGTGAATGTTAAGGGATTTTATGTGTAAGACACTCCATACAAGGATGGATAAGTTTAATTTAGTTACTGATTCAAGAATTGACTTCATAAAAAAATCAAGCCTAGCACTAAGGCATTGTTGGCCATTCACCACTAAAAACAGTGAAAAGAGGGAACTGGAGTGGTTGAACAGAGAGAGAAAGAGAACCAAAAAATAAAGGAGATGAAGTACAAGGATCTAGAGGTGGAACTGTAAGAAAATCCCACAGTTGCAGTAAGCAGTAACGGAGAGGCTGGACAGCAGGGCTGAAGAAAGGAAGAGGAGTAAAGGCCGAAGGGACGTTCCAACACCCTGTAGTAACGCCTCAAGGGACGTTCCAACACCCTGTAGTAACGCCTCAAGGGACGTTCCAACACCCTGTAGTAACGCCTCAAGTTTACTACGTGAGGTGCACTGACGGCACTAACCCCCTATGGGACTCAGTTTAGTTATAAAGATGGGGACCAGAGAAGTACTACAACTTCCATAAGAGCACATCCAGGTACTAAGTGGAAAACTCGCCTACGATTTACTGTAAACTACCTGAAACTTAGTCAGGAATCTGATATGCCCCTTCTCAGAAAGGTAGCTACTTCTTCCAAGCTAGAAATGCTGACACAAGGCTCAGAAACTTTACTTTCAGGCATTTATGAAAGTCAGGAGTAAGAATTACAAGTATATATGTCTTTAGTGCATTGCCCTTGTCCCTTGTATTGATGGAAATGCCAAGACTAAAATAGCATTTGAACAACAGTCACAGGAAGGGTAAAAGGGTAACATCATCTGAATCGAATAGCCTGAGGAGCTTTGAAAGAATCTATTGATGACGATTTGGAAAAGGATAGCGGGGAGGACGGAGAGGGGGGGGAGGAAGGGGAGAGAAACTGCGTCCTGAGGTACACCACATTATGATGTTCATACTGGGGTCATTAGTAATCCAGGGCAAGCTATTCGTGTTGTTCATAAATATGTCAAGACATGGATATTAATATTAATTGCTCGCCGAGTTTTGAATTTTTTTTTTATTTTTGAGGGGGGAGGGGATTTAGTACGGCGTTACTTATGCTATTACACGTTTCTACTTGATTAAAACGGAACATTTACATCTCGTCATACAAAAGTAACGGTCTTCCTAGTGTAAGAAGAAATCTTTTTACCAGCAGTGTTAATGTCTTCCAAAATATTTATGCAGTTGAGAAAAATGTTAGAATTTTCTTTGCTGCCGAAGGGAAAATCATCCCCAAATTCGATCGAAGCGCGTCACGGAAAACCGAGCCTCTCCTGAGATAGTTCACAAACGTCGAACTGAGGTTAATTATTCAACTGGGCTCATTCCGGAAGTTCCATAAACTGCCTAGTTCGCCATGCATCCCGTACCTGCCGCTGACAACACCTGAAAGCGCCAATCCTCGCCCCAAACAGCCTTCAGAACCGACAAGAACCACACCTATGTCTGGGTTAGGATAAAACAGGCTTGACAACAATGCAATATAAAATCATAAGTGCAAAAATATATAGAAAAGTCGTCTATTTAATAAAATATATACTTTATAAAAATCAGTAAATGTTTGCGATAGATAGACAGATAGATAGAGAAAACTCAATACGATTCACACTTCACAGAAGCCTGACTTCTAGGAAGACTTTCCAATTATTCTTGTTAAAGGTATCTAGTGCAGGATGTACTTTTAGGGCTACCAGTGACAAAAAAAAAAAAAAAAACATGCTGCATAGTCCTGAGTGATAATCAGGTACTCTTTCTCTATATCAAATTTGTCATTATTATGCAGTGTCAATTTTGTTTGCATAAACATCTTTGACTTTACAACCAAATAATGGACAGTGAAGCGGAGTTATAAAAATGGGTTTATGAGAGAGAGAGAGAGAGAGAGAGAGAGAGAGAGAGAGAGAGAGAGAGAGAGAGAGAGAGAGAGAGAGAGAGAGAGAGAGAGAGAGAGAGAAATTCAATTCCCTTTTCTGCAAATCTAATGAAGAAAAGGCAGGCAAAAACTCGACGTTGCTACTGCTGCTGCTGCATTGCAAGCACGTACACACGCACATACATACACGCAACAAACATCTGCCGGTTACTTTTCCTGCCGAACACTTGGCCCCCGCCCCCCCCCCCACAAACGTGGATGAATGTTTGTTGGTCAAACGGGTTTTTCTTTGCATTTCGAACCGCACGTAGCACATAGCCGCGACCTTTATAATGATGAACGTCAACCAGAGATTAAAGATTTCGAGGGGGAAAGGCTCCGTCAACCCCTTTCATTTTTCATCACTGCTGCCTTTTCTTCTTCGTGAAGTTCCTCTCTTTCTTTCTGCTCTGTTTCTTAGTTGTTTCTCTTTCTTCTGTTTGGTTCGCGTCTCATCTTTTCGTTCCCTTTGCTTCTTCATCGACAATTGCATAGATCCCTTTACGCTTGAATCAAAGCTCAATTCACATTTTGTTTACCTATATTTCCTTTATTTAAAAATATCATTAAATCTAATAATAATAATAATAATAATAATAATAATAATAATAATAATAATAATAATTATTATTATTATTATTATTATTATTATTACTAATCTTTAATAACTTGACTAACATACTGTATCAAAAGAATAAACAAATCATATGAAAGTAAATCTTACGACTATTATAAAAGCATGACACTGCAGGATTATACTTCAAACAGCAATACAGCCTCTCACCTTCCAATACTAGGAAGGCTGCTCCAGTAAAAAAAAAAAATAAATAAAAATAAATAAAATAAAATAAAATAAAATGAAAATAAAAAAGCTGAATCTCTGAAACAAGCCTAGCAATGACTATGGCCAGGAGATGACATTATCCTACGAAGGTCTAAAATATAGTGACTCACCACACTTTCAATTCTAAGGCACTAGAGCATTACAACGTCAAGCGATAACTGCGCCCCTCAGTTTTAAAATGATGTGAATCAAATTTTGGTATACTGTCTGCTTTTGTCAACCTAGATAGTCAAGTTTAAATAAGTGTCTAATGTTTGAACTTCAGAAGCTCAAGCGAAGATGCAATGCATTACTACCCTGATACTATTCTCCTTTTATCTTACTACATTTTTATCTATTTATTTATTAATTTATTTTATTTTTTTTTATAAATGAGATCTGTTTTTTCTATATTCCCTTTACCTTCTCTTACTTCTTCCTAATGAACACCCTGTTCTTTGGAAGCTTGAATTCCAAGTCAATGCCCCGTGGATTTCTGCCTTTTGAATAGGTGTAATTTTTTTTAATAATAATAATAATAATAATAATAATAATAATAATAATACTGTGAAAATCATCCCTTTTCGTCAATTTGAACAACTTAGGACTCACAATAATTACCAATGTAGCCTTTGCTAAAATTCTGAAAACCTAAAAGAGCATTTTAATACCCTAATTATATCTTGTATGCTTTCGTGCGTCAGGAAGCAAATCCCTAACATCAAAGCACTGATAGCTGTTTACAAAAATCAGTTTCTCAAGGTCGGCAAGCACTTGAAAGACGGTGAGCGAGCTCCAATTATATCAGTCAACACCTCCCTACTTTTTAAAAAAGGACAGGAACAACACTGCCTAATTTCGGTCTATCTGGAAAAACTATGCCCTGTCTAAATAGAAATTCAAGGCTTCTTTCCCCCCGGCCCCCACTCCCGCCCCCCCCCCCCTCTCTCTCTCTCTCTCTCTCACACCACATTTAGTTCCTAGCACTCTGCAACAAACTGGCTACTACAAGTTTACACCATTTTCATCGATTTTATATTAGAAAATCTAATGTAAAGCACCTGAAAATTATTTAATACATTAATTTTCTCAAAAAAAAAAAAAAAAAAAAAAAAAAAAAAAAAAAAAAAAAGTTGAACGGAGACAATTAGCAAACCCGTTGTCCCCCATACAAATGCCAGGCATGACACGATCACATTTATGGTGCAGCTTTGAAAGCTGACAGAATATGCAGCAATAAAAAAAAAAGCACCTGTGTCATGTTCGAGAGAAGACAGATACACAGACAGACAGAATCAGGCTTATGACCTACTTTATACTATTCACTTGGACGATTTGGCTTGCTTATTTTCTTGCTCAGGGATATGAATATATTTTTTCCTTAATCTGAAGTCTCTTTACCACCTGGTGTGTACTAATTATCCGGCAGGTGCACCGACGGCTGAGATAATAAAAGTCAGGTATATCCGCATTTGGCAGAGGAAGCATATGAAGGTTGCCTGGTTACCTGCATGAATAAATAAGAATAAATGAATAAGTAAATAAAAACAACTATGAATTGGGTGTTAGAAAATGTTGCTGCAATGAAGAAGGAAAAAATACAATAATTTATTTCATTATGTAAAAACTCTCTTCGTGTCGGCTTCTCTTTGTAAATCAATATGTTTCTCTCTTTGTAACTCAAGTCATTTTCTACCTTTGTAAATTAATATGTTTTTCTCTTTGTAAATCAATCTTTTTCCCTATTTGTAAAACTATCTTTTTCTCATGTTTTTAAATCAATCTATTTCTCTGTGTAAATCAATCTTTTCCTCTCTCTGTAAATCAATCTGTTTCTCTCTTTGTAAATCAGTCTATCTCTCTCTTTGTAAATAGATGTTTTCATCTCTTTGAAAATCAATCTGTTTCTCTCTTTGTAAATCAATCTTTTACCTCACTTTGTAAATCAATCTTTTTCTCTCTTTGTAAATCGACCTGTTTCTCTCTTTGTAAATCAATTTTCTCCTCTTTTTGTAAATCAATCTGTATCTCTCTTTGCAGATCAATCTGTTTCTCTCTTTGTAAATCAATCTTTTACCTCACTTTGTAAATCAATCTTTTTCTCTTTGTAAATCGACCTGTTTCTCTCTTTGTAAATCAATCTTCTCCTCTTTTTGTAAATCAATCTGTATCTCTCTTTGTAGATCAATGTGTCTCTCTCTTTGTAAATCAATCTGTTTCTCTCTCTGTGAACCCATCTTTTTTCTCTCTGTGTAAATCAATCTTTCTCCTATCTTTGTAAATCAATGTTTTTCCCTATTTGTACATCACTCTTTTCCTCTTTTTGTAAATCAATCTCTTCCTCTCTTTGTAAACCAATCTGTTTCTCTCTGTAAATCAATCTTTTCCTCACTCTGGAAATATATCTTTTCCTCATAATTGTTAGTTTCTCCTCAAAAGTCACGTCGAGGAAGACGATCCGACTGAACTTGACAGTTTAACATAAATCCGAGTATGATTTGTGGAAGTGCGTCACGACTGGCTTCTTCGTTAAAGAGAAGTCCGTGTGATTCGAACCCCGTGCGCTTAAGCATGTAGGCAGGAAATCAAATGAATGAAGTTAACAAGCCGGATATCTGATGCTATCAACGAGCCTTTTTAAACGTTCAGCTTAGGCGGGAACCTACGTCATAGGAATATGAAAAATATGGGCGACTTCCAGTTTAATTATCCATTTGCATGTTGATGCATCCCGAGTAGTACTCACTCTCAACTATTACCTTTTTAAAGGGAGTTTAATCAAGGGGTTACTGAATAAAACTGCGCACTGCCTTAAGTGTAAGGTGGAATTTTTATAATGTTTATCGCCTTCGGTTCAATGAGGCTATATTCCGCTACGTTAAAAGTGCTTCTGACGTCGGTGGTAAGAGCTTTCATGATCGTTGCTTTCGAAAGGTGGTAGAAAGTGTCTAGGTTTCTTATATCCTGACATTTTATAATATTTCAAATGCATCGCTTTGGTTTTTAAAAAAGATGCACAGCATCTGACGAGATCAAACAACAAGGACGTCAAAATAACACATTCAGTTTTTTTGCGCCTGATTTTTTTCCCCACCACTCACAAAGAACATCGATTATTATTAGCTATCAAAATCCTCATGAATTCGGCGACAAAATATGCTGGATAGGTCAAGCTATTGCCAGTCACACTAACCTGACCAAACTTAAAACTTGTATATATGATATTCTGGACTTGTGTTGTTGAGTAGACGATTCAAGTACAAGTTTGTACACAAACCAGTTTGCATACATGTTTAACAAGCGACCTTTGCAACCTTAACACCGCAAAATGTTGCACCTATGATATATGCTTTCGATTCCACTCGTTCAACATTCCTAACATCGTTTGAGAGAGTCACAGCAGTAAGCAGAACGTCAGCCGGACGGATCAGTGTCCTTACGTCACGTATGCATGAACTTACCCTAAATAAATGCCTCCGATCGTTCCATTTAAATGTAAATGAAGCCTTGGAGTAATGGGGCCGACCACCTGAAGCTAAAGGTGTAAGTCATTGAAGTCCCGAGAAAAACTTCATCTCTCTTTATCTAGTTCATGACGAACGTTATCTTCCTAGTCCCTTGAGAGCCTCGATGGCCAAGTCGGTTAGAGCAGCAGCCTCGGACTTCTTAGAGGTCAGTGGCGCGGGTTCAAACCCGCAGTCGACTGGTTAGAGAGGCGTACACTTTGCTATCTGTGTAGACACCCCGGGATTATGTATGTAAACAACGGATAGGTTTGCTTGAAAGCAAATGGGTGTTACAGACTAATACACACACAAACAAAGCCACTCCAACATCTAAAAACATAACAGACAGCTCACACGTCTCGACTGTCGACCTAACCGCGCAACGTCTCCTCGCTGCTGGGAGAAAGGGCGCTGGTGACTGGTACAATACATGCACATACACTACCGGGGTCTAAGCGATGACAG
>JANJGK010006177.1:35000-39358 GCA_039081455.1 Macrobrachium rosenbergii
TATATATATATATATATATATATATATATAGGCAACAACCGTTAAAATTCTATTTTGACTACAGGGAACGTGGGTTCACAACAAACCTCATTAAGGAATAAGAAGAGAAGACGACCGAAGAAACACTACTCCATAGTGTTTCCGTTAGTTTCAACACTTACCCACAGCTAAAAGTCAACAATCTCTTGCCAAGTCAACAAAATAAATTGTGTTGACCACAATCTGAGGATTACCAGAGAGAGAGAGAGAGAGAGAGAGAGAGAGAGAGAGAGAGAGAGAGAGAGAGAGAGAGAGAGAGAGAGATTGGGGGCGGGGGGCGGGGGGGGAGAGAAATACAATGGAGCATTTTTGGGTAAGATTCACCCGAGACGAATATACTCCAGCGCACGAATTCGGCGTATCCTCAACAAATTATCCAAGGCTCCTTGCCAGACATACCGTTACCGAAGACATAACAAGCCACGCACCGTCTGCAGTTTGGTGTATATATAAATACACACACACACACGTTTTTACTATTATTATTATATATAAATTATATATATATATATATACACACATATATATATATATGTGTGTGTGTGTGTGTGTGTGTGAGTGTGTGTGTGCGTGTGTGTGCATGAGCAAACTTCTGAGAAGTGTAATTCATCAAATATACCATAAAATATTTCTGGTTTGCCTAATGCTCGGTCTACCTACCCAGACAGTTTCTCGTGTGTGTGTGTGTATGTGTGTGTGTGTATAATATATATATATGTGTATATATATATGTATATATATTTATATATATAATATATATATGTATGTATGTATGTATGTGTATATATATATATATATATATATATATATATATATATATATATATATATATATATATATACATATACATATACATATATATATGGCCAACAGCTGCTAATATCAGTGCAAAAAAGTGAGATCAATAAGCCGAAACAATTAGTTACCTAAAGCCAAAAGATGACTATTTTATTAGACAAGAAATGATTCGACCCACATAACCTGACTCGATTACTAACATTTTCACTAGTTCAGTTAAACCCTAAAGGCAAGGAAGAGAATATCCAAACGACCAATAACCTCGTGGAATGACAACCACAAGACTCCCTTGGAGTGAGCATCCCAACGGGTGAGGGATCATTCATTCCAATCGATTGGACGTAGTAATAAGCCGGACATCATTCGCCACGAAAGTATCACTTGACACAAATAAACAACACTGAACAATAAAGTCTAGATTATGCGTGATTACATTATCTGAGGGTGGGTAGCGATAAAGAGATATATATCACTGCTGCAACGCTGAAAACATCCACTATCATGTGTCTCAACAGGTATTTTATCGGGAAATCTGTGTACAAATAAGCGTACGAAGTAAAAAAAAAAAAAACATCTTCAGACGTCATTGTACAAAAAAATTAAAGGTATTTTATAGGACGAATTTAATGTGTGAATGTAAGAATGTATATATAAACACACACTTACACATATAATATATATGTTATATATATATATATACATATATACACACAATGTTATATCTACGTATATATATATATATATATATATATATATATATATATATATATATATATATATATATATATATATATATATATATATATATATATATATGTATTGGTGATTATGCTTTATCCCAACTGACTTTCAGACTTAACAGGTTATCTAGTCGCTGGTCATTTACTAAATATCTTAAACAGTGACGTCAAAATTAACTGACCAACCAACAACTTAGTTATCTTTTCACTTAAAGCTTTATGACATGCTGATCTAACTGGTTAGAAGTAGATAAAAAGTTGACTGTCATGTACTAAAGAATATCACGACTTACTCATTTTCTCCCCAGAACGTACTAGAAGCGTTCTATTTTAGAAGTCCAGGTCAAAATTCAGCTCCTTGATGGGAGAGACAGTTGACAAAAATGGAACCAAGCTGCTATCTGAAAGTTTACATTTATTTGGAAATGTTTATGAATGAAAATGAATACCTAATTATTACTTCACATTGCCGTTCCCTCTGTCTATCATGGAAGAACTGGTAAATGTAAATATGAACCACGTTCTGATGCTTACAGTACAAAGGGACACTGAACAACTTATATTTTAGCTGCCTTTACGCACGAGGCTTGTTTTTTTTAAAGATATTTGTACTTAAAATCTGTCAACAGGAAACAGTTCGGTTTTTGTGATACCCTTTTAGATCTATAGTTACATGAAAAGGAACACTGATCATGGAACTGACTCTCGACTTGTTCACGCTGATTGTAATGCTACCTTTGACTTGATTCTATTGTTTTCAAAGCAACCAGCAACAGATAGTTGCTGATGATCATGTTTTTTGTGAGCCTGCACATATTTGTCTAGTGCTAAACATGGCAAAGTTCTTGAACCAATAATCTTTTTTATTCTTGACTAATGTGACTTTTGTTTTGGGACATAAGATAGTGAAGTGTGCAGATGCTTAAATATTTAAGTGTCCTTGAGTTACTGTCTTAGTTTTTCTGACGCAAATTTACAGACGCGTGGTAAGTTAAGCCACAGTAATGATTAGCATTTCTAATGTCGAGAAAGGTGATAGAAAGATAGCTTTATAGACATATAGAAAGACAAAGTCACTTGTTATATATAAAAAAAACTGTAGTTTGAAACTCCTCTGAATATACCACGACACGTCCAGGAAACGCTGCCGTCCAATGTGATACCAAACATGCAATCTTACAAATTGCTATCACTAACAAAAGTAATAACTTAGGTCTCAGTATCATATAATACGACATCCTCCACTCGTTTAATCGTCATTCTCACTGGACGGCACGATAAGCACATTCACAAACATAAGCTTCAAAACGAACTCAGCGAGGAGAAACTAAGGCAGAGTGAAGACTCAATAGCAGATAAGAGGTATACGTAAGGGCTACTCTCCAAAGTTGATATTTCTGGTATATTACGTCTCCTGTCAGCATACGTTCGAGCCGATAATGACAAGATTAAATTTTTTTTTTTTTATCTTTGACTGGGGATTCCACAGAACTGAATTCTCAGGCTGTGGCTCAACATCATTCCCCTTATCGTGTGGAAATTCCCTCGTCTCATCCACCCGTGATGGGATATTTTAGAGGCACTCAATTCAAATTTGAATTCAAGTATGTCGTACAGATGAAGGAATGGCAAAGTGATGTGGAAATCACAGTACTTACCTAACAGTTATTGCTAAGAGAGAGAGAGAGAGAGAGAGAGAGAGAGAGAGAGAGAGGAAGTTGGTAATCTCCTTTGGCAACAAGATATGACACCACGGTATCGAGTTTATCTGTAAAATGGAGCAGTATCGAATTTACTTTTAACTGGCTTCCTCTCTCGAAACGGCATTCGTCTGGCAGCCACTGAATAAGATTTCCAGTGTTACTGTGTTGGTGTTTCTTAACTCTTCTTCCACACTCGCAAAATCCTACCTTTTAAGGAAAAGTCTACATTTTACGAGAGTCTACCTTTTACTAAAAAGTCTACCGTATACGAAAAAGTCTACGTTTTACGAACAAACCTACTTTTTACGAAAAGGTATACCTTATACCAAAAAGTCTACCTTTTACGAAAAAGTCCACCTATACCAAAAAGTCTACCTTATACCAGAAAGTCTACCTTTACGAAAAAGTCTGCCTTATACTAAAAAGTCTACCTTTTACAATAAAGTCTGCCTTATACCAAAAAGTCTATCTTTTACGAAAAAGTCTACCTTTAACGAAAAAGTCTACCTTTTACTGATACTCTTCCGTCTTTGGACTATTTCCAAATTTGGATTGGAAGCAATCCGTAGTATGTAATACATAAACTTAAAATCTTATCAGATTTTACAGTGAAAAGGAAAGATGTATAACATTATAACTAACTACAGGATCTCAGATTTGACAATAGGCATTGGAGAGCAAGTAGAAAATAGGGTGACAAAGTACATGATCTTAAGTTAAGTATACCTTAGTTTAACCAGACCACTGAGCTGATTAACAGGTCTCCTACGGCTGCCCCGAAGGATTAGACTTATTTTACGTGGCTAAGAACCAATTGGTTACCTAGCAACGAGACCTACAGCTTATTGTGGAATCCGAACCACGTTATACCGAGAAATGAATTTCTATCACCAGAAATAAATTCCCCTAATTCTTCATTGGCCGGTCGGAGACTCGAACTCGGGCCTAGCAGAGTGCTAGCCGAGAACTCTAGCGACTCGTCCAACGAGGAACTAGTACATGATCTGAAGGACAGACATGAATTAGGGGTGACAAAGTACATGATCTGAAGGACAGACAAAAATTAGGGGTGATAAAG
>JANJGK010006178.1:0-39345 GCA_039081455.1 Macrobrachium rosenbergii
ACAAGTTGCTGTTTGTTATTCTCAGCTGGGAGGCATTATACGAGACCCTACCACCGCTGATTACTCCTCAGTATTTTTGAGTGGGAGTATTTTATCATATTCGCTCACTTTTGCTCTCTACAGTATCCTGTAGAAAGAGAATTCAAAACTCGACAATGGTTGCGAGATAAAATACTTCTCCACCTTGACCTTATTCTCCTTTTCTTTTTGGGTTACATTTTCTCGAGATGTAGCCGAGTACGGGACCTTTCCCTGTAAAAAAGCGGGACGCCATATCTTACATTACATTAGAGGTATACCAACTTACCCTAACCTTACCTAACCTAAGGGGCATGGCAAAAAAACCGGGGATGGTGCAGTACTAGCATACATCTCAGGAATTTGCTTCCGGAGGAGGTAATAAGATACAGAAAAGGTCTGACGGGCTTTATACTTATGGTAATATATATTATTAGCTCTGTAAGAATATTTCTCTGGTTACATTAGGTTGCGATAATATTCTCAACAATGTTTTATATATATATATATATATATATATATATATATATATATATATATATATATATATATATATATATATATATATATATATATACTATTAATTTAAGTGCTAGCCACTCCAGCCTTGAGGAGAAAAATGCTCTGTCCTAGGCTTCATGTTTACCGTATTGTTATACGAAAAATTATATGAAGATAAATTGCTTGAACAGGATACAAAAAGAATGCAAGAGAACAAATTAACCCATAAGCAGATAGAGGTGATTGTATTAAATGCTCTGATAGCAGCATCTCAGTACCATTGATATAAACCTAATAATAATATTGCCACACCATATTATCATTAGATAATTACATACACATATATATATATATATATATATATATATATATATATATATATATATATATATATATATATATATATATATATATATATATATATATATTTTTTTTTTTTTTTTTTTTTATAAATATTACTGCTGTTTGCCCTCAATGTATTTCTTTGTAGTTCTATCAGATGAACCAACGTCCGTTGTAGCGGCCAAATCATTTAGGCAAGTTTAAATTGTAATGTTCGCGTGGAGAAAGGAATAGGTAGCATTTAGGCATTCTACCCTATAGGAAAATTTCCATATCCAGCCTTAAGAATAGGTGGTCCTAAAGTACTTTTTTCCTTTCTACCTGTCTCTCTTGGCGAATGTTTTTAACAGAGCGTAGACGCCTAAGGCATGACTGTAGGCCTGTTTGACCCAGGCTGGTCAGCGAACGGGAGAGAGAAACCAGCCGCCAAATCCAGCAGACGTCTGGGAAGTGGCTCTGTCACCGCCTTTGTCTATTATTTTATTAGTGAATGGTGAAGTACGAAATACTACCCGGAACTTCCGGTCGTCCGTTGTATGCGCGACAACGCTTCGTCCTAAGGTAATGTCTGTGTTTTGTTCAAAACTTAGCCCATTCTTTTATCCTCTTTTCTGTATTTCCCAAGCTTTCTTTGTTTCATTCTCCAGCCACCATTTAGGGTAATCGCTGGTACGAAGTCTAGATTAAGCCAAATTATGATATTGTTTAGCGTTAGCTGAATTATCCCAGTAAGTCTCGGGGATTTAGGCAAGCAAGTCATTTTTAATACTCTGGTATTCGTTATGCCTAGCGCTCATTGTTTGGGGAGAACTGTTGCGTCTTTGTATTTAATACCATCTTAACAAGTAGAGATTTTTCTGCGTCCGCAGTTGGTGACGTTTATCATAAAGTCTTTATTCCTTGAATATTCTTTATTAAGGTTAGTTACCCTTAACTGGCGACCTTTGATTAATTAACGTCTGTCCTTGAGGTTAATTCGTGGCTTCAAATGACAGGTTACATGTATTCTTGGCATGCAGGGCCGTGAAACTTTACGTAAATTAACAATAACTGATCAGCCAAGACACCCACGTAACAATATATATATATATATATATATATATATATATATATATATATATATATAGAAAGTAATAGACCCTCCCTCTGTAATTCTAGATTTGAGATAATGATGAAGTTTTCGCTTACTTCTAGTCATTTTTACTTGAACTATTTTTACCGACATGGCCGTTCTTCTCCCCATGACGCACAAAACCATAAAGCACATCATTATGAAATCGGCAAGTAAAAGATATTTAAAATTTACTTGAAGTACATGTCTTTACTTGAACTGCTCGCCACATAAAGGAGTGAGCGAGGGTCTGCTGAATGGCTAACGAATGCAAGGAACTCGAAAGGAAATTAGGAACTGATGAAGTGTGTCAGACGGAAGCCCTCGTGGCAGAAGGGTCTTCTTGTTTGCGTTCCCTCTTTGTTATGAGGTTTAGAAAGACGGAAGTCTCTTAATTGAGGTCAGCGGAGGTTTCCTGTTTTCTCTCGGTCTTTTATAAGAGAGTTTTATTAACATGCTTTCCGTAACTTTCTTCTCATCATCAAAACGGGCAGCAGTTTACACCTCTCACGCTCGCGATGATGAGTTTTGTTAGAGATAATTCAAGCATACAAAAGCATTATGTACGGAAGATAATTCATACATAGAATAGCAGTTATGTACCGAAGATAATTCAAGTATAGAAGAGCAATTATGTACCGAAGATAATTCAAGCATAGAAAAGCAATTATGTACCGAGGATAATTCAAGCATAGAAAAGCAATTATGTACCGAAGATAATTCAAGCATAGAAAAGCAATTGTGTACCGAAGATAATTCAAGCATACAAAAGCATTATGTACCGAAGATAATTCAAGCATAAAAAGCAATTATGTACCGAAGATAATTCAAACATAGAAAAGCATTTACGTACCGAAGATAATTCAAGCATAGAAAAGTAATTATGTACGGAAGATAATTAAAACATAGAAAAGCAATTATGTACCGAAGATAATTCAAGCATGGAAAAGCAGTTATGTACCGAAAAACAAAAGAGACAAATACACAAATATTGAACCTTTGTATTAATTATGTTCTGGACAGTATATTGAAACGATTGTGATTTTCTTTAGTATGAAATAGTATATAACATCAGTTCGTTGTACGTTCCTAAGAACTGTCAACCATTAATGAAAGAAACATTTTCAAACCAAATTAAAACCTTAAACGAAGAAACACTGGAAAAGTGACCCAAGAGGATCATAATAGAAGGTGGAAGAGGTAATAGAAACTTTATCAGTTTCACATAGAAATTTAAGAATGGAGAGAGGAGGAGGAGGAGGAGTAGGAGGAGGAAACGTAGATGATAGGACCCAACTCGAGACAGTTCGTCGAAGGAGCAAAGTTCATATTTCATGCTACAACGGCCATTGAACTCTAGGGCCTGTGTCTTAAGTCCTCGTTCGCCCTTTGAGGCGAGATAATCCTCTTGACCGAATCATGAGATCAATTTATGCATATGAACAGTTTTGAAAGAGAGAGAGAGAGAGAGAGAGAGAGAGAGAGAGAGAGAGAGAGAGAGAGAGAGAGAGAGAGAGAGTATTATCTAGTTGAGTGCCTCCCGTTCGCAATTACAGTAAATGCTGGTATAGAGATCATTCACGGCTGTTTCTTCCCCACCATCTTCATTATTTCTTTCTCTCTAACCCGACGGTAATTTAGACCAGTCGAACGCACAGACACACACACACACACACACACACACATATATATATATATATATATATATATATATATATATATATATATATATATATATATACACATACATACACATACATACATACATACATACATACATACATACATATATATATATATATATATATATATATATATATATATATATATATATATATATATATATATATATATATATATATATATATATATGATGTGTGTGTGTGTTTGTGTGCGTATGTGTTCAGGCAGGCATGCCCAATTTTTGCTATCAATTCCCCTTTTTCTCCAAATAGAAATAATAAAAAAATAAAAAGTAAATTAACAAATACATAATTCCCTCAAGCATTATTCTAGCATATGAGAGTCAACTGAGAATGTGCAATGACAAACAAAACCGTAAGTATGACAAACCCAAAAAACAAAAGGGAAAAGTCAGAACTAAAACTTGGCCGGTGGGGGATGACATCCTCATCAGCAAAGACTCGTTGAGAAAATAAACAAAAAAAAAGGGGGGAATGGCGAATCCAAACCCAATACTTTTTGGTCCTTTCCAGTGACGTTGTAACCCCATTTTAGTTTTCTGTAAAAGAAAACTATTGTGCCGGCTTTTGTCTGTCCGTCCGCACTTTATTCTGTCCGCACTTTTTCTGTCCGCACTTTTTTCTGTTCGTCCTCAGATCTTAAAAACTACTGAGGCTAGAGGGCTTCAAATTGGTATGTTGATCAATCACTCTCCACTCACCAAACAAACCAAATTGCAGCCCTCTAGCCTCAGCAGTTTTTATTTGATTGAAGGTTAAAGTTAGCCATAATCGTGCTTCTGGTAACGATATAGGATAGGCCACCACCGAGCCGGGGTTAAAGTTTCATGGGTCGCGGCTCATACAGCATTATAATGAGGCCATCGAAAGATAGATCTGTTTTCGGTGGCCTTGATTATACGGTGTAGCGGCTGTACGGAAAACTAGATTGCGCCGAAGAAACTTCGGCGCATTTTTTACTTGTTTCTTATTAAATAAGTCAAATTATAGCTTGTGATCCAGATCGCTTGGGGGAAACTAATTGCATTTCCTTTAAAACCAAAATCATCGTTACACTTTTAAGGATGAAATGCAAGCTCGGTATCATTATTGCGGGCAGACAAACAAACGTTAGGACTGCTAAGTGTAGATTGCTCTCCTTTTAGCCTGAATTGAATAATAATAATCATATCCTATTTTAGGATGTTTCTTCCGTGTACAGCAACGCATATATTCCATATAATTTACCTTCTAGACTGTGTTAAATATTGAGTTGGTACTCTCTTTTCAGATTTGATATAAGACTATTAATAGATAATCGTTTTACTCCATCTTAATCGTTTTTCATAAAAAAAGTACTATATTCTAGATAAATAACATTAAAGTCGTAATTATGACATTTAGCTAAACGTTGGCAAGTATTTGTAGGAAAGCCGAAACCAGTGGTTAGGAGCCGTCATTCTCTCTCTCTCTCTCTCTCTCTCTCTCTCTCTCTCTCTCTCTCTCTCTCATAGTATAGTGCCACTTCCGCATAATTGAAAGGCAAACACCAGATAAGGGCAATTAAACATGAATCGCGAATGAAGCCGTCCTTCTTGGAAATGAGGTTCCTGTGGGGGAATCTCCATCGCAGCCCCTGATTGCAAAACCGATGAACCCTTCGACCATGAGCCCTTGCAGCCAAGATTTGCAAATTACCTCCCTCCGAAATTGCTGGGTCGTTTTTCGATTCCTTTAACTGGAAGCTGGGATACGGGTTTGATGGAGTATATTGACCTAAGGTCGCTCTGTACAAGGACAATAATTATTATGGAGCATTTTTGCATACCTATCTTTTACCGAGAGGGTTTTTTTTTAATGTTTATCTTTCTGAAATCATAATTCTCATGATCCTGCCTTCCGGATAAAAACTGTTTGGAAGAAGAAGTCTTTAATTTTGTATATTCCAATCTAAAAATGTTTCTTTATTATAAACTTGCAGTTATCGACAGTATACTTTTATCTCAACGGTACAGCGACCATTTTCTCTATGGTAATTTTAGTTTTATCTCTGTTAGCCGTCCAGAATCTTGGCGTTCCTTCACGTCATACTTTCTTGCACACGAAGAAATACATATATTGTACTAAAAGAAATTATTGTAATAGATTGCGTAATGTCTTATGCTCTTCTGTTCACTCTCCCTACATTTATTCCTCCCTTCGTTCTCCTTCCTCTCGTCAGACAACATGTTGACAATCAGTGTTAACGAAACGAGGCCTTCGTGATTTCCAATTGAGAGGTAGATTTGATCTGCCTTAGAGCACGAGAAGCCTTCCGCTGCTAATTGGATTTTGGATGTTTGAGATCACTATTTTGGGTCCTTTTCGAAGGTGGCACCTCTAAAAATTGACAAGCTTGGTCTCATTGACACGTATTATTTTATATTCATTCATAAATGTTGAAGACTTACATGTATGTGTGTGTATACATATACATATACATATATATATATATATATATATATATACTGTATATTTCATTATCTGAGTCCAGTGACAACTATTAACTTTCGGTTATACACACACATACATATATATATATATATGTGTGTGCATGTATGTGTGTGTATATGTAACCGAGAGTAAATAGTTGTTATTGTACTGAAATAAAGAATATATTCTAGTTCTGTATTTAGAATTTCTTTTAGAGCTTCATTCTTTTTCCGAGTTTAAAAGTTACAAAATGGGACCCACCCAGAAAAATAGCCAAGAATTGAATTAAATGATAGGAGAGCGTGATGAGCAGAAGAAGAGTGACTCGAAAATAGCCTGGAAAAGTTTCTCAATCTCACTTTCAGAGGTTTTCTAACGCTTCGAGGATCTATTGTTATTACTTCTTCCAACGAAGCCGCAATGTCGGGTTAGTTGGTAGCTAGTAAAATAAACTTGTTAATTATTGCTACTTCCTGGTCCATTTAAACTATATTTTAGGATGCCATTGAACCAGGACCCCATAAAAAAGAAGGTATACCCTTTTTTCTCTCTCTGTTATGTCTATGACCGCACTAGCGAGGATACAATGGTATTCAGTTTATTCATTCAAAAGAATCTCTTTTGAAGGGTTATGGGAAGCAAGGGATGTTGCCAAACCACTACTTTTTTCTTTCAGTGACTAATGAAGAAACGTCTTTTTATAAGGTACTAATACTTTTAGTTTCAAATTCAATATTTTATCAAAGCAGGCGGCACTAGTAATAATTTGGTATAATTAGAATGGAGGATTAAGTCCCAATTTTTTATAAAACGATTTTTATCATCAATATTTGCTCCAAAGGTGTTGATTTCCTGTCTTTTGCTTGCTTGTGTGCGCAAGTAACGTTTAGGTATGCGCTTTAAAAAAATTTTGTCCATTCCTTATAATTTGATACTATGAATAGAATTTACAAAGCAAAGAATTCCAGTAATTACGATTAAAACAAAAGTATTTTCCAATAGGCACCGAGGCCACAATGCTGCAGTATTTATTGCAGATCAGTAACAAAATTTATGATACATCTGAATTTGAGCAGATGCATAATAATTGTTTTGGAGTTCAAGTAGTTTTGTAACAAGAATTTAAGGTGAAAATTCCTAATGAGTTATACGTAGTAAAGGCAGTAAAGAAGATAAAAAAGTAAAAGAAGCGTGAATTTCAATTAAGCCACCTAACGCCTTGTAAATTCAAAATATATCTTGGTGTTTAAATAGGTGTACGATAAAAAGGAGTTTCAAGGCGTTGTTGGCAATTAAGTATACATTTATTGTTGAGAAGAATGCTACAGTCCAGTGACGACATCGAAAAACGACAGAATACAGAGGTAATAAAGCTTTACTTCCATTAGGGAAACGAAAAAATATTAACAAAGCGTAAAATGATTTAAAAGCAAACAAATTACTTCAGTAGAAAGAGGTGATAGTGTCCTGGGAAAGGTGCACTCCCGAACTGAATAACGCAATGTGCCCTTGAACCACTTCGGATTTTATTGGGAAAAAAGATAAGATTTGGTTGTGCAGTGTGTAAATAGGATGTTCGTATTAACTGCTATTTCCAATCAGTTTTATAATAGTTGCATTAGAACATTTTTTGTTTTTGTTTTTTTGTTTTTTTAACACAGTTTTTACGTAGCTCAGCAAAACATTGTGATTGAACTCACCACGATTTACTTAAGATGCTCTGTACACACACCACACACACATCTACACACACGCACACACACACCTGTGCATATATATATATATATATATATATATATATATATATATATATATATATATATATATATATGAAAATAAGAAGGCCCATAAAACACTATTTAAACGTTGAAACCATATATTTCGGGCACTTGTTTCTGTAGTGCCCGAAATATATGGTTTCAACGTTTAAATAGTGTTTTATGGGCCTTCTTATTTTCATATTACACTGTAGTATTACAGGAAAAGACATTCATATATATATATATATATATATATATATATATATATATATATATATATATATATATATATATATATATATATATATGTGTGTGTGTAAATATTTAAATCCATGGTAAACCCGTGAATAAACAGATGTCTTTCATTTTATTCCTAGCCCTTCATATGTTGTCTGCTTAATTTATGACGTATCGTACTGGACTGGGGTATTTTCTTAGTTAACCTGGGTCATATCATAGCATACTTCTTCCATTTCATTCTGTGTCTTAGGTATATTTCTGGGTCATTAAGTTAGCGACATCGTTCGTCAGCTAAGAAATACTTCCATTGCTTTAATAGTTCACAAGTGTCTTCTAAACTTCTCCGTACTTAGTTTTGATATCATAACTGCTTGATTTCATAGCACTGGTGTTTTTTTTTCGTGTTCTATTTCCATCTTTTGATACCCTTCTATCCTTTACTTTCAAGCAAAAACAAAAATCTGCTAGACAGTAGAATAGATCGTTGTCCTCAAGCCCTTTCATTATTTATAATTATGGATCTACAACAAGTCCTGTTATTGCTCTGCATATTTTATATTTTCTGTATTCAACTTTCCCAGTGGCTTTGTCTTCTGGGTAAATGGATGATAAATAGGTTATAGATTTCTTAAACATAGAAATAATAAGTTTGCATTTATGAAGCAATCACATAAATCCTCTCAGTAATTTACTCTCGGAACAAATAGTCTTTGAAGACTAAGAGAGATCCAGATGATGTTATCAATTTCCGTCTAGAGCAGATTCAACCAAGACTCAGTTCCCAGAACTTGGAGTTGGCGAAAAATGGTTCTGGCATTTCCTTACCTTTTGAGGCTTATTTTCCTCTGACAGTCTCTCTTCACCAAAGTGTTTCCTATTTGTCTTTTTCCTCTGGGAAGAATTTCATGTTTTATGATCTCTCGGGGGATGTGATGCCTTCTTATTTCTTCCCAAAATTAGATTATTCCACTCGGGTGGCCGGAAACCTTTGCCACGGCGAGATTCGATGATTTTGTTTCTCAGGGCCAATGATGTTGTTTGGGAAGCCCCCGTCCTATACGTTTGGGAATTATTATTTTATATAAAATTTTAAGCCATGAAATCATTGCTCTACATCAGATATTGCTAACAATGTACACTCGGCAAGAAAAGTGAAGATACAGTTTTCATTAGATTTCGTTCATCGAATTTCAATTTTTTTCTTACAGAAAACACATAATCTCGGTAAATTTACTCTAGAATATGAAAATACAATGCAAATTATATCATATATATTAAATCTGCAAAACAAAAACGTTCAGATACTTAAAAAAACCATGCATGTACGAAGTAATCAGAATTTCTCAGATGACTTCGTTCATAGAGATATAAAAGATAGTATGTGGATATCTCGGTGTAGTACTATTCATCAGAACGGCAATATTTACTCGTTTTCCGTTATGAACAGGCTTATTATTGCATCATCATACGAGGTAATGCTAATTTCTTTAATTTTTACACATTCATGTTTGTATTTCACGGTGTTAAAAGTCAGCTGGAATTAATGGCAGTAAATGTTGTGACACCTAGGGTAGGGTTGACCAAATCTATTTAAATCCGCAAGAGCGTTCTCTATGATGTGAAGGGCAGCGCAGGAGCTTCGGGGGGAAAACACAAGTAACTGGATGTTTCTTGACGTTGCCATAGTTTCTCTCTCTCTCTCTCTCTCTCTCTCTCTCTCTCTCTCTCTCTCTCTCTCTCTCTCTCTCTCTCTCTCTCGCCATTGCTAAAACATACTATACCAACATAGTGTAGCTCAATCTCTAAAAGAAAAAAAACAATGAAATGAGTAGCTCTACCGATAGGCCTAGGCTTACACAACAGCAACTCTCTCTCTCTCTCTCTCTCTCTCTCTCTCTCTCTCTCTCTCTCTCTCTCTCTCTCTCTCTCTCTCTCTCTCTCTATTGCTAAAGCATACTTTACAAATATAGTATCGCTCAGTCTCTAAAAGAAAAAAAATAATGAAATTAGCTCTACAGTACATATAGGCCTAGGCTTACACAGCAGACTCTCTCTCTCTCTCTCTCTCTCTCTCTCTCTCTCTCTCTCTCTCTCTCTCTCTCTCTCTCTCTCTCATCATAATAATGCATTCGTTCCTTTTCGTTGGACATTGCTCAAATTTAACTCTTGGTTTCATTATGGAAGATCGCGTTTCCGATTATGCAAGCATTCCGTTCAATGTGATGTCATAAATTCATTTGTGTAAGGTTGCTTGGTAAGTTACGTCGAAAAATGTTTATTTTGCTCAGAACTGTCGCTGCAAATTACAACTTGAACGAATACTGTGAAACTTACTACTGCATTTAAGTATCAATGATTTCATAATCGTAGAATATGATTGAAAGTTATAAGAGGTCAAGCAAAAAACAAACACAATAAGACGGAAGCTCCTCCCCTTTCTAAAGTTGCCTGATGTCGCATTATTGAGCAACATATGTCCGAAGATTTAAAAAAAAACTGTATCCTCACTTTCCTTGCCGAGTGTACATGACTTTTTTCACATACTTAAGGCAAAAGCCAGCACAAGGTATCAGATTAATCATTTTTTTAAATGCATTAAAAATAATAAAGCAGTAAAGTAACGGCTATTTTAGTTGTGCAAAATCGTGCAGTATTAGAAAGTTCTATGTCAACGACACGTATAGGAAATATAAAAATTTGAATTTCAATGGTAAACGATACGAATTGCCTTTTTTTCTAAGTGTTCGTGAAAAAAGATACGAAAATGCAATAGTCTTCATAAATTTGCAGTACTATGTACTCAGAGGACAACTGTCACACGCAATGGTCATTATATTACAATATTTATGGTTCAAGAAAATGTAAGGAATGGTTCAACGCACATACAAGAAAAAGAACAGTGTACGATCAGCCTGGAATCCTTTAGGAAAATCTTTCAGCATTTTTAGGGGAAATTTTCACAACTGCTAAGTGGGGAGTAAATGATCTCGCCGATGATTAGCATAAATCTTCATTTCATTTGTTCAGTTGTAAACCCTTCTTTCTTTGCTTTTAGGAAAAGCTAATGATCTTTTTCCAATGTTGGTTTCTTACCATCTATTCCCTTTAGGGTACAGTCACAGGCCGAATAAAATCAAGGGTGTTCTTGCCCCTATGGAAACAAAAGGCTACTGACAACACTTATACAATAGCCTGACTGTCGATGGGGGAGGGACGAAATGTCAAATCGTGGGGTAAAACAAAAGAATGGGGCGAAAGGGAAATAAAAACATAAGAAACTCCTAAAAGGTCACGTGAAAGATTTTAGGTGGGCTCCAACTTTAAACACAGATGATTATACGAAATACAAAAAATAAAAGAAAGGAAGCGTTGAAAACCATGAAGCAGGATATTTGCTGTGGCAAAATGAAAGATGTTCAGGTGATTATAAAAAAGTGTGTGAGTACTTGAAACAGTGAAAAGGAACGGCAAAACATGCATCCTTATCTGCTCCAGTCTTTCAGATTGAAGTTTTTCAAATTCATATTATGTATTTATTTGTCACTCGAAGTAACAAATGCTCATTTACATTTAAATTCCTTAACGTTGTTAAGTGTGTATTTATTATGTGTACTTTAATTCTATATCCACAGCTATAAACTGCATTAGTAACCCGTCAGCTTTTCATCTGTATGAAACGCTTTCAAATCCAGTTTCCGTGAAATGTACTGTAATTAGTCGATGAAATGAAGCAGCCAAATCTTTTCAGTGTTTTTCGTTGTATTGTTTTTCTTGACGTGCCTCTATACGGGGGTGTAAGAGTGGGTATCGCTTGTAGCTACGGGATATAAACATTTTATAAAGGTCAGACTGCTTGTGAAGAGAATGTCGTTTATATTCCGATGCAGCCTGCAAATAAGTTCCGACATGTGAATATGATGACCGCTTATTGCAGTATATCTGGATAAATAACATTCCTTTATTGGACAATCATTTTTAAAACGATTTTCTTATAAACTGACCGAAATTATTGTTGTAATACAACAGGCTCCAGCAGGGGGCGACCTAGAATTATATTAGAATACGTCGTGGAATAAAGCACAACGGCTGAAGCGGAAAAGGAGAAATGAGCTGAAACAAATGTTTCATTTAGTTCCTTTTCCTTTCAGCTTGGTTTTCGTTCTAGGTTGCTAGCGCTCTCTAAGATTCTTCCAGGCTAGTTGCCTTCCGCGACTGTATAGTGTTGCAGATAAAAAGTACATACAGTTTATAATTAATACTAATTTTTTTTATTATTATAATATTATTTTTTTCACTTGCACTGATACCTCAGATGACGATTACTAAAGTGTTCAAGTGATAAAAATACAAATTGTGGCAACATCAGAAACATTTACGAAGTGTTCATTGGTTCTGTATTTATATATATATATATATATATATATATATATATATATATATATATATATATATATATATATATATATATAATGTGTGTATATACATATATATATATATATATATTTTATGTGTATATATATTGATGTGTGTGTGTATATAATGAAGGTAGTGGTTCATGGCAATCAGTCTGTCTGTTCTCTGAAGCATAATTAGCTGAAGTCAAAGTAGGTCTGTCAAAAATATAAAAAAGAGAACCACTATTTGTTCGAAACGAATGGAGTGTTAACGGCCATACCTTTAAGGAATTCTCATGAGCATGTGTCTGTGTGTGGTAGAGAGAGAGAGAGCGACAGAGAGATTTGCATACCAAAAATAGTTTTTTTTCTTCTAGTTTTCTTCTAATTTGAAATCGATATATTCACAACTTTATAGCAAAAACAAATGCTGATACAAAAAAAATGTATGAACTGTCAATTCTTGACACAATCTGCCACGAGAAAAGTTTTCTTTTTCCTGCGTGTTTTCTCATCGACCTCAGTTCACAGCAAAGCCACCGTGAAATAACGGAGACAGCATATGGAAGAGCAAACCATTTTTGGAAAAAACACTGGAATGGTCATTGCCCTTTCCTTTTTTTGTCCTCCCCCAGAAAGTTTTATTCTTATAGACATCTAACAGTGTTGCATTACAGTTTAAATTCTATCTTACGTATCTCTCTCTCTCTCCTCTCTCTCTCTCACACACACACACACGCACACACACACACATGTGGTATATTGCTTCCACTTTGAATAGATTTTTACAAGAATTTGATGTAGTCAATTTTACAAAGAATTTAAAGTAAAACATTAATCTTTATGAGAAATTCTCATATTTGTCCGCAAAAATTTAAATTCCTGTAATCTTAAGTCTCAGAAACAAATAAAACAAACTATTTTGGAAAAAGAGATAAAGCACAAACTGGTTTTGGTTGGTGTGTGGTAAAAGTAAATGCAATCTAATAAACAACTATTTTGAGATGACGGCGAGAAATTGCACAATTGTATCCTTTATTAGCCTGCCCTGTTGACAAACTTAACTTGGAATTCGGATGACCTACACTCCTACTATAGATCTTATATGTAGAATTACATGTAGGTACCATCAGCAACTTCATTCTTTAAACAATGTCTCTACCTCTGTCATTTTGTAACTATTAATTAACTGTGTAGCTCCCTCAGCATGGCAAAGGTAATTTTGAATGGTTTCATTTCAAAGCTTTCCCATTATCAGTAACAAATTTACTGAAATATCTATTCCACTTTTGACTGCAGGTCATCTCAGGGTTGATAATATTAAGAGATAAAACCTCTCCGTCACAGATTGGGTCCCAAACAATCATAGGCCATTGCACCATATTTTGACTAACATTAAACAATAAAAGAAGGTTTATTGTATGTATGGGAAAGTAGAGGACTGCGCCAACGTACTTATCCTCTGTTGTTTAAATTTTGTTTAATTCAAGTTTATTCTAGCCAGGTTACACAATGAACATATATATTAAAAGGAACCCACTTTGAGCGGTCTTCGGAATCCACACTACTTATAGCAAAAAAAAAAAAAAAAAGTGCGGTATCAGTGAATGTCCTGCTACGAACATATAAATTTCAGACAATAAAATATTTCCGCTTTCTATACTGTGGCAGAAGATAAGCGAGCAAAGGTACATATCGCAATAAATTCCGAAGATTCACAATACCTGCGGAACATACGGGCCACGAGTGACGTTATCAGTAATTCATGGGAGACATAAGGAGGAAGAAATGATGGGGTCCGGACGTTCCTTTATATTTTCTTCTCTGTTGAGAAGGAAGTAAAAACCTTGTGTATCAACCAGTAACATGCGTTTCTACCGCTCCTTCTCGCACATATTTAACTTACTTTATGGACGGAAACCCTGTTTCCTTTTAGCAGCCATTCAATAAAAGCAGAAAATAAGCAAAAGACTAAAATTCTACATGATTATACAAGAATATGCGGCATATTATAAAATGAAATTAGTAAGAATGGAGCAAAGAAATATCAGGAAGAGAGAGGAGGTGGGCCTGCCTTTGTGATATCATTCACTGATTTGATACGACTAACTCGTGTCATCGACAAAAGAGTGTGAATAAAATATTTAACTGTTGCTCTAAAATGATCGTAATGATATTTTATAAAGGCGGAAACCTAAAACGGCTGATGAAGGAGTTTGGATCAGAAGAAAGTTAAGGGGCATTTTAACAAGAAAATAAATGCGAACGTAAACGAAAGTAACGACGATGGATCAAGGAAATAAGACGAAAGTCGCGAGTGGAAGGGACTAAGAGCGAATTAACAGATATTAACCTTCCCACTGAATAGCATGGAGAGAGAGAGAGAGAGAGAGAGAGAGAGAGAGAGAGAGAGAGAGAGAGAGAGAGAAAGTGGGCGAGGGTTTGTTATAGAATAGCTGATGACTATGTCAGTAAGGCTCAATAAGGCGCGTTGTTTAATTTTCTATTTTTTCTTCACAGAGATAATATTGTTTAAATATATATATGTATTTATCTGTTGCAAGTGAGAGCGTAAGGCACATGAGCTAAAGAACAGATAAAAACACTGGCTTGACTGCCTTTATGAGAATAATTATAATATTATGCGGTATAAATTACTATTTATAGTCAGCATTAACGTCAAAATTAAGCATATCAAATGAGGTGGTTATTTAATTGGGATGCATCACAGGACATTAATCCACCACGCACCAGCATCGATAATGCAGCGTCTATTCAATGCGCTACCAGCTCATCTGAGGAACATAACAGGAGTGAGCGTAGATGTGTTTAAGAATAAGCTCGACAAATATCTAAGATGCATCCCAGACCATCCAAGACTGGAAGATGCAAAATATACCGGAAGATGCGTTAGCAACTCTCTGGTAGACATCAAAGGCGCCTCACACTGAGGGACCTGGGGCAACCCGAACGAATTGTAAGGTCTGTAAGGTAAGGTCTCTCTCTCTCTCTCTCTCTCTCTCTCTCTCTCTCTCTCTCTCTCTCTCTCTCTCTGTAGCTGTATAGCCCTTTCATGTCCCTGTCTATCCGATAACACCTTACAGATTTAGTAAGCCAACAGTGCCAGGAAACACCGATCTTGCCCACATACAAAGCTCCCTTTGAGCGCCAGATCGGTCAGTGTTATCGCTTTTGGGTTAACGCGGAATAGGCCGTTTCAGCCAGGGCGGAAAATAGTGTGATATTCGTCTTCAAAGTTGTGATGGCTTTAAATGATTCGGCAATCCTGTACACATTCCTAACTACGAGCCTACCCATCATTTTTTTTATTAAACGACTTCTGTAGAACTCCTGTACCTCGTATACTTTATGATTCAGTAATTTCCGCTATGCATGGTCTTCCTAAAATTTTCGGACACGTGCAACATAAATAAACGCTTTCCGTTGTTTGCCCATTTGTGTAAACAATCATTTCGTCTCCATGGCTACCATTTTAACTCATTACCGTAACCTAGCACCTCATTTGCCTTTAATATTTCATAGCTACCTACAAAAGTGATGACAAATCTGCAAATAACAGTTTTTCCTTATTAATAAAGAAAAACACATTTCTCTTTATATCAGCACCTAGTCTGGATAAAATCTTTCAAGTTTAAATCTACGCAAATTGCTCGTGTGGATTTAGAACTTCACGCTCATATTTCAATCGTTCTCATTCAGATACCATTTGTAGAAGAGCATTACCTTCATCAAGCCTTATCTTTAAAATCCACGATATGGCAAGAGGCAATACAAGAAGCAGCAAAAGAGTCTCATATAAGTGAAATGCAATTTCTTTTCGAGAATCAACTCAATGGCTGGTGTTCATACAAGAATGACGAAGAATGTTCGTCAGCGGTGACTCGAGTCGAGTCTTTCCAGATATGATGCACAGAATTGTCGATTGTTACCGCGACTGTTGCTGGCAGCATAAAGTACCATGAACTATTAACGGGAATAAACCTTAGGAAACCAGTTAACCTAGTTCTCTTATTAAGTATTTTCAATGCACGTTACATGAATTCTTGAAAAAACGTAAATTTGTGTTTTACAACCATTTTTTTATCCGATTGATTTTTTATTTATTTTTCATGCAAGTCAATTTCCCTCCCGTACCAATAAAACATTCAACTCTATATAAAAATGCTTTATAACCTCACCGCATACTGCAGCGTTTCAGCTAAAATACATTTTACCAACTACTGTATATATGCCTGGATACATGTTTGACAATATGTATAGAAATTATTCTGTTTCGGAAGCTAAACGAGTAATTCAGTACAGAAGCACGTTCGGCATCACACAAGAATATATTAGAAGGTTATTAGCCAGAAACAACAATTGATTTCATTCGTAGCTTTACAAACATTAAATGTCTATTTTATGTCTTTGTTTCTTTAACACCTAAAACATTCTTTTTGAAAGAGAATAAATCATGTAACATAGTATGACACCTCTTATGTCATTTTCAACATTTAGGAAAACTGAAAGGGAACATTTTATCCAATTCCCGTTTCTGTTTCTGCACTTCCCAGAGCTATGGCTAGGCTCCTTTGATCTGCCAAGGAAGCGAGTGAGAGAGGGACTTTGAATCGCAATCTGGTCACGAAAGAGAAACTGTTGAATAAATCTGTTAAGCACAGATTGTGTTAGCTTTTCTTTTGAGACATTTATCTCAGGATATGTTTTTCGGCTTACAAAATTCCAACATTGAGTGAAAATAAGGCATTACTCTTAAAAATAATAATAATAATAATAATAATAATAATAATAATAATAATAATAATAATAATAATAATAATAATAATAATAATATTTGCATAAATTATTAGGAATATATCATACATTGCTTATTTTGAGTTATTCTATATTTTACCATTCGAATACAATCAAAATTATTGACATTTTTGTTGCCAGTGTAATTCCTTCTTGCAGAAGGAAATTGAACGTTGATGTTCTTTCCTCGTACCATGTACCTAGAGTGATCCAAGATTTCTACAATAACACCTGTAAATTGGTATGGATTCTTAGAGCATTTTAATATAAAATTATGACATTTTCAAGTCGCCACTTAGGCAACACTAATTCAATTATCTTTGTGAGGGGAAATTGATCGTTTGGAAGTCACGTGGTTTTGGCAGCTTCCCGGAAATCAGTCAGTTTAGAAGAATTTGACCTCTTTGTTCTTAAAAAAAAAAAATAAAAACATCTTTCCTATAAAGAAATACAGACTTTATATGATATTTTTGGATCAACTATTTCATCATATCTACGGCCAGATAGAAGAGGCTCTGATTCACTGTCGCTTCTGAAGGGGGCTTCTATTGCAGGTCTTTGACTAGTAACAAGGTCCTTGCAACAGGAGGCTGAACACGTCTGAATCTCTCGTTTCTTGAAAGGAGTCCAGTTACGTAACTGTCGGGGAAAGGCTCACTCACGTGGATACATTGAAACTTAGTTCTAGGAATAATGTTCCACCCTGTTGGCTTTCTCTCTCTCTCTCTCTCTCTCTCTCTCTCTCTCTCTCTCTCTCTCTCTCTCTCTCTCTCTCTCTCTCTCTAATACTGAAGTGTTTGTTGTTGTAGAACTTTGTTACAGACGAATATTTAAAAATATCACAAGTAGTAAGTTTGGTAAATGCATAGTGATAAGTATAAATGATCGCTCATACTTCCAATTAAACGTTTCTGGCCCTTTTATTCATATTTGGTAATGAAGTAGTAATTTCAAAGCTGTTTTGATCAAAATATATAGCTAATAAATATTGGTCCCACGAGGCTAAATGATTTAGGAATAATTCAGGTGGTATTTGATACAACATTTCATGTATTGTAATGATTAGCAAAGAACTGATGAGGTAAAAGTTTCAAAGGAATGGGTGGGAACAATATTTTTTTACCTGCATAAAGTTAAGGGTAAAGGTGAAAGAGAAATGAAAAAAGAAACACTTTCATCAAAATTCAAAACGGAGACTTGTGATTTTGACCATTGCTATTATTTTTTAACTGGGAATCACTAATACCTTCTTCAATTTTCAACTGTAAAGGCACACAGATAGAACATTCAAGCATGCCAGACAGAATACTGGCTAAAAAACTCGAACATCAAAATCCCACTTGGGAAATGTCCGTCAGTTTGTCAGCGAGGGAAAGGAGAGACTTTTCGAGAGAGAGCGAGGGAGGGGGGAACAGAGTTGCGCGCTTGATGGGAACTAAATGTTAAGGGAAGACTGAGAACGAAAAGATTCCATGAAAGAGGAGAAAGACTGAAGTGCAAATAGATGATCGTGGTGGCGGAATTCGAATTCTTCCTTAAGAGCTTTTTCTGCATTTATTGATAATTACCTGTAATTATAAGTAAAACTTTTTCTGGCCTTTTTATTCTCTATAGAATTGTTTGTCAGAAAATTTTAAAAAATGAGAACTACAAGAAGTGCCATAACAAAAAGAGAAAGATTATTATTGGTTCTTTAGTTTTTAAGTTAGTCTTCACAACAAAATACCTATAACGATGTGCAAGGGACATGCAGTTAACATGCTAAAGTCAGCAAGAACAATTTATTATCTCTGTTAATGTGAATAAATGTGTGAATAAATGTGCACAGCAACTTCATGCAATGCACGATTTCATTAGCTCATTTCTTTCGCTCAAATCCATTATTCGGGAAATATCCCGCGTAAAATGTACATCCATTGACCCGTTGTATTCAAAATGAGAAATGCGGCTAATGGAAAATGTCGTGCGGCCTTTATTAATTTTTAACATTAAACCTTTCAACCCTGAACTAGATACAAAAAAATCCATAATACAGATCTGTGACATAACTCAATTTATTCAGATACAGTCATGGTATATAAGTATGAGGATAATACGCATTATGGTAAAATGTTGACACTCATAAAGTATTATTACTTAATGTAAAAAAAATTATTTGTACTTCTCATAATAATTATAAGCCCAAGAATGCAACTAGCACGTATCCGTGTGGCTCCATGGTAAGGTTGTATGGGGCACAACCTTATTTGTGTATTGTAAACCAAGGGATTTTGACCTATTTTAACAGCCCACTTTACAAACAGAAATATGAAGGTTTGAAAAAATACTTTCACATCCATGCAGGAACAGTAAACAGCCCATTCTCTCTAGCAGCAACGAAGTCTCTGATAAACTTGAGGATTCGAATAATGTACACTGTGAGGATATAGTTCAAGGTGATTACGATAAGATGAAAGGAGACTAATTTTTTATCAAGAGGAAAACTGCCCATACTTATGTTAAGAGAGAGAGAGAGAGAGAGAGAGAGAGAGAGAGAGAGAGAGAGAGAGAGAGAGAGAGAGAGAGAGAGAGAGTTTCAAAAGACACTGCTGCATAAATTCCATAATTATTTCTTTTATTTAACATATTTTATGATTCATAAATTTTTTGTGTTATATTTTTTTCCCCAGGAAAAAACAGACTGATTGAAATAACAATTACAAATGTTGACAAGTAACAATGAGCTTCAATCCGGAATTCCTGCCTAAAAAGTCATATGGGTACATACATCACTTGTTTGCTTAATGTTCACTTTTTTAACATTTTCCATATTTCATTGAGCGTTTCTCTCTCTCTCTCTCTCTCTCTCTCTCTCTCTCTCTCTCTCTCTCTCTCTCTCTCTCTCTCATCATCATCATCATCATCATCATCATCATCATCATTATCTTCATTTCATTTCTAGTAAATATTTTTCTATTTACCTTTTCTCTTGTTGTATTATTGTATTTTTGATAGTTACATCACACTCAGGATTTCATATTTAACAGTTAAAAAGACAAATAGTTAGAAATCACATTTTCGGTCGACGCTGAACGCTAATGAGTAAATATTTTTTTAAACTAGTAACAATTAATTATTAGGGCTCAAACGATGTCCTTTCTCAGAGAAAGAAAGATTGATATGGATTTTTTTAAGTGTGTCAATGGTTCGTTGGGGTTTTGAGTTCTTTACTGCTGGAAAAAAAATTAAATTAAATTTCTCAGAGAGCGAACACCTTCGCCAACGTCAAACCTCTGCGAAAGCAGATTTTCACCGACAAGAAGGTTTTCGTTATCGGAATCTAAACGACACCATATAGGTAAAGACACAACGAGACTTCCTTTCCGACTTTCCTAGCGGAAGGAATAAAACGAGTTGGTTGACAAAATCCACGGAAATGACTCGTAGAATTCCCGCTCCTTACGCCAGAATTATTTGAAAGGTTAGGCAATCCACCAAACAAAAGTAACGTTACTATTTCGCCCAATAAGTACTGTAATCCAGTGTTGCTAATCACAGCGCTTATCTTTGCTTAATTTTTTTTATGCAAAACTTTTTTTCTTGTAAACAAGCTAACAGTAAAACAATCAAACAAACAGAAAAACAAACTGACGAAATAAAAAAAAGCGAACGGAACCAAAAACGTAGGCTCAGTGGCAAAGGTAATAAAAATTTTATTTTCATGAAAGAAAAAATGCACTTACCTAGATTTGGGCAAGAAAATATCGGTACAAAACAGGAAGAAAATGCTCACAAGGTTTAACCAAAAACCAATACGGAAAAAGGCTTTATTTAAAACAATTATATAGAATGAATGCAAATATTGACAGAAAAAGTGTTGCCAGAGATCTTTTCACAAAAATCTTTGCATTTTGATACAACTTGCAGTTCCTAACTTTCTTTTTCAAAGGCAAGAAAGAAAAGCTGAAAATATTTTGGAAGCAGAAGCACCCCACTAATATTTTAAGAGATGCGAATATATGTATGCACACACACACACATACTGTATATATATATATATATATATATATATATATATATATATATATATATATATATATATATATATATATATATATATATATATATATATATATATATATAGTTCCAACTGAGCTTAGACTCTTTGACTTCTAAGTGTAAACTTGAACTGACTCTGCATCACGGCAGCATACCAAATATAAAGCATCCATCTCATATTATTAGAAAGTAAGATTGAAAGTTACATTGTTGTTTGCCCATTGTCCTTAAAGCTTGACTTCGACTTTAATGCTCAGGTAAACAACTTAAGATATTGAAGTTTAAATGCGGTTGCCTTAAAAAAAAAGGTCACCTAGGAGGGGCATACATATAGAAATCAAAACTCGCAGGCAGACAGGATCAAAATGAGAGAGACCAACTGGTCAACCGGGGCCAAAAAAAAAAAAAAAATAAAAAATAAAAAATAAAGCTAAGACTACAAGAGCAGGCACTATTGGGCTGTGCGCAACGAGAAATAATTTTTCTATTTATTGTCCCTCCACGAGTCCAGCCATTACTCCAGTTCCAAACAACGCGAAATAACCGAAACATTTTTCGAGAGAAAACAAAACACTTGTGAAAACTGGAAATTTGAATATGACTTCCAGGGAAACTGTTCCATTTCCGCTTTGGTGAATTTGAATGGTTATTGGACTGGTCGGTGGACATTTTATGACAAATAAAAAAACTATTTTTTTGCACAGTATTTTGGGAAACTGATGTTTTAATACAGTTCTGTAGGAAACTAATATCTCATAAAAGCTATTGATTACTTGCTTGCTTAACTTTGTTGATAAATTATATTTTGCTTTTGCGCTGTTATACATTATTTTAGAAAATCATACCTAATGGTTGTCATTATTGAAAAGTTAGCGCTATAACAGTTAATCAAAATATTTTTTCTTTATCATATGTTGCTCTAGCAGTTATGGTTTCAATGTCTTTTTTAAACGCTTGCCTTTGAAAATGTAAAAGTCAATCAATAATGGGCTCTTACCAGAATTGCACATGCCTTTACCTGCTACGAAATATTTCATTCTTACCTTTTCTTTCCAAAAGGGGCGGCTGCTTCTTTGCCATGCCAGATTTTCATTAGCAATTAAGGTATTTTAAGGAAAGTAAAGTAAGTTTCTGCGTTGTAATTTGACCATATTTTAATCGACTTGTTTATCGTTTTGAATCAAGCCTAATATAAGAGAACGAATGATCGCACAGAATTATAGTTTGTGAGTGACAGATGACTTTTATGACAGGAAGCTTTGATGCTCGTTTCTTGCGCATCGCGTTTTGGGCTTCATATGCGCTTAATTTTGTTATGATTCATAAGTAGTGCAATGTTGGCTTTATGTATTTTAAATTAACGCAAGATAATTCATTAAATAACCATTTCAAGTCCTTTTTTTGCTATTCAGTCACGAGTCTTGTTCATCAGCAATAAGGGGCACTGTTGAGCGTTTGTTACTCCTTACAGTTTTTGTATGGACTAAAATGTTTGTATTTCACAATAATATTAAAACTGATTTAACTTTTCCTCGAATCTGAATTGTTAATAGCATTGAAAGGGATATCACATTTACTATTAGTTAATTCCTGTAGGAATATGTAAGTACGACAAAGATAAACTCGGATGAGCATCCTTGGATTAGGCTCAGCAAATTTAAGCCAGCTCGATATGATAGGGATTCATTAACTCTGTCATTGATCACTTCGTTATTATCCAGGATTTTAAGTCGAAATCATCTGCATATCTATCTATCTATATTTTTATATATAAAATATGTATTCTCATTCATATATATACAGTATATATATATATATATATATATATATATATATATATATATATATATATATATATATATATATATATATATATATATATGTAAAATCTCCAGGTCACTTTTTACCAGATACATATGTAATTGTAATAGCCACAATGGCCTCTTAACTTCTCGAGTTCTTCGCGTTTTTTTGGATACGCGAGGAATTTGAGAAGCTAAGAGGGCATTGTGGCTATTACAATTATATATATATATATATATATATATATATATATATATATATATATATATATATATATATATATATATATATATATTATCTACATTTAAACAAAGTAGATTTATTTTTACGTTGAAGAATTATATTGATACTAATTTGTTCTAGACAAACACACGCTATAAGAAGATAACTTTTTTTATCAAGTGTAATCCTACCTCAAGATTTTACTCTAAGGAACGCAACTTTCAGTTAAGATAAATTTATGAGTTACGACGTCTGGAGGATTGTCACTTCCCAGCACTTTTTTTTTTCTATTTTAGGAAAATTAAAGTCCCCTAGTCAGCAAAATGATTCCGTTATTATATAATCTTTATTTCCACAGATGATTTTGCTTGACATATTTTAGGGTGCAAAGATATAAGCCCGTTTTCCCTCTGGAAGTTGAATCTGGAGCGTTCTGGGGGGTTTTCGGATACATGGTGAATGCTAAGCGTTTCGCAGTTATTTCTACAGTAATTACTCGCACAATTTTCCTCTCTACAACAGTTTGTCATCATAAGCAGTTTATGTTTATTTTAGTTTATGATTATCTTCCAGTGTATTTCCAAGAGGGGCCATTTCTTTCAGAATGACCTTTTTATTATTGTTATTATTATTGTGTACATTGTAACATCAAAACGTAACTTACGAAGTTGATATTATTTCCGAGATTAACAACTAACCAGTTATACATTCAGTATCCCCTACTTTTTTTTCAATCTAAGAAGTTCCGAGTAACTTCATGTTGTAGACTTTGATATTAAAAAAAAAAAAAGAAATCCTACATTGCCATGAGTTTTACTGTATTAGGAATGCCTTTTGGTATAGACAGCCAGTTCAAAGCTCCCATGATGAAAATAGTAGTTGTTAATAAACGGAACTCATAAAGTCCAGTGTTTCAGGTCAGAGATATTTTACAGCAACAGCATTTGCATGAAAAAGAGTTAATTAAAACACTTTTCCTTTATGCGCCCTCTCTCGTGACGATTCATGTCATACTGACCTCCTGTTAGACTGAAGAGTTCAGCAGAGCGTGGCAATGCACCTGCTTTTGTAGCATATTATTTTATAATGAAAATAAGTATTTACATGCCGTATTTACTTACTTTCTTGATTTTATGCATGGAATATGCTTGCATACACATATACATGCAGGTATATGTATCCATAGTTGAGACGAACAGTTGTAAGTACAATGAACCATCAACTAGATATCTTTCTGTTGTATTACAACTTACCTGCATATTCTGACAATTCAACCCGTGTCTTCTGTTAAATCCGAAGCATTTAAAATTCAGCCTTTTAGACGTCAGAATCCACCTGAATTAGCGCTTCAGGAATGCAATTGAGTACCAGAAGGCGGAAGAATGGGGTGGAGTGCGGGGAAGAAATTTCTCCCTAGGTCTCTGATAATTATGTTTATTGGTGACTGCCCTTTCTTTCTTTCCCAAAATCATTTTGTCTTTTTGAACTACTGTCAATATCATTATTATTAACACGGGCGCAAGCAAATAGGTGTCAAATTTATGGGAGTTCCACAGCTGAAAAAATCCTTATGGGTTAGATGAAATGGGAACAGAGAAGTAGGTTACATGTAAAGCACTAAAAAGAATGTGAACACAAAATGGTAAATAATAACAGAAAATAAAACAGAATTCTGAGGCGAAGAGTCTTACTCATTAATACATTAATAGAGGGAAGGGGAGAAATTTGGGCAATACTGCAGAATAGTTGCGCACGTGCGTCGTTCTGTCTCCTTATATTAGGTGAGTGAAAGAGTGGCGACGCCTGCCTCGTAGGTCATGCTTCGGCGCCTCAAGATAGGTTAGGTTGAAGTAAGGCTAGGTTACGATGCATCCCTGCTGAAATTTGTCTTTGCTCTGGTTGTAAGCAAGTCCTGACCTGTGAAAGAAAATATCCTCTACTACTCTGCACTTTTGCCGAAATGGTGTAGTCCCTGTGACGTGGGACCTAAAAGGAATGTGGAGAATGGCCCACTCTGGGACGATTTGCACGGGCTACCTGCAGGGCCACAAACACTAACGGTGGTGGTCATTCATATGTTAAAACAGACAATACGAGTTTTCCAAGAAGGAAGTCTTCTATATCATCACCATTATTTTGAAATCTGATACGACGCTTAAAAACAGTACGGTGTACAAGACGATGCAATTATTCTCACGGATCAGTATTCCCTATGTATACACAATCACATACAAACGCCAGCGCTCTCATACAGTCACATATATTTGCGTGCGTATTTAATCAGTAAGTCCAGAATACTTTCACCATTATCTCTCCTTCGGGTCTCCTTCTCCTTTCTACGATTTTGTAGACACTGAAAAGATCAAAAGGATTACTTGTCGTGTACACAAGAGTGTAATGAATGATGAACTTTCCTTTGTCTTTCATTTGCAATGCAACGGCTGACTCGAGCAAGCATAAATTTACGGGTGACATTTTTCTATTTCACAGGTAAGATGCGTGTATGACGCTATGAATGTAATGGTAAGAGACAGATAGACAGACTTAGAAATGAGAGAGACACACAGACAGAGACGCAAAAGGGGAAGGAGCGAGAGAAAGAAGAAGAAGAAGAAGTTCTATAGCCTCTCATTCAGACCAATATAGGCCCCACCAAACTAACACCATTTACCTCCGTTTAAGAATCAAATCTATCCATATCGATAACCGCATTCTTTCGAGGATTCTTGAAGCTTCTATGACGTCATCATGTTCACAGAGACTTGCAATGATTCCGGAATTCTGAGAGAAATTTCTTACCTCAGTCATCCCATTCTCCTTAAGACGGTGGGTTGATAGAGCCCTTAAATATTCATTTAGAAATCAGTTAGCAATGAATTAAAGGAAAGTAAAGGTTAACACATGCGAAAGAAACGTTCCAGAGTAAATGACGCCAAATCACAATAGACGGCAGAGCATTGAATGAATGAATAAATTTTCAACCTGGATTTCATGCGCAACCCTCCAAGTCATTTTAAGCTTCTCTGTAAAAGAACAGGTGTATTCGAATTGCTGTTGACCCACGCCTTTTATCATCTTTGAAGTGAATTAAAAGCAAATATATACTTTGCTGCATAAAAACAGGTGTTCCTCAGTGCAACTTTTCATTTAACTAGTCCATCAGTTCATGAGTGGGAGCGTTAGTTCCTTTACAAAGAAACAATAAAAGCAAAGTCTTTGTCTCTATCTGGCTCGGGATCGTATATAAGCAACCCCTTAAAACCTCAAAGGAACCGACATAAAAATTTACTTGTAACTAACGAATTCGTGAAAGATGATAATCTCCTTTCGACAGCGATATTAATGAGAGTAAAATTACGCAGGAGGTAAAGGATCCCGGACGATAAAATCCCCATAACTGATTAGTGGTATGTCAACACCAACCGCTGGCTGATGTCTTTGGGAGCTCTTTTATTTTACTATCTTTTCAATGGTAACTAATGGAATCTAATTAAACGAAACGCTTTTTTTTATGCAGTTCAGTTTCCTTGTGTTGCAAATTATGCAGTGTATATATTTTTTTTTACCAACTCGTGTAGGAAAGGTACGTCATCTATTACAAAGTAAAAAAGAAACCTGGCTTAAAAAATTTTATGTAAGGAAGATTATCCTTTCAACAACACAGTTAAATTAAAAACTAATATGTTTTATTTTCAAACAAGATGAAAACATGAGTATGTCAACGATACAGAAAATAATAGGCAAACGGAATCAGAAATTCTTCGGGGGAGAGTTAAACGGCCAAAGTTTGCTATCGTCTCCCTGATTCACTTCTTTCTTTTTCTTCGGAAGTTGATGGGAAGGATGATTGTCACCTTTATAAAAGAACAAAGCCACAGATGGGGAAAAGGTTCTTTTTCTCGTAACTGATTCTCTGACTTCTTAAGTAACTTCTGATAAACTGCCAGGGTAGAGAGAGAGAGAGAGAGAGAGAGAGAGAGAGAGAGAGAGAGAGAGAGAGAGAGAGATCTTAATATCCTCTCACTGTAAAATATAAAACGTGTTTTGAGAGAATGTGTGTGTTGCTGGAAAAAAGGTTATTCTCGAATTTTGAAAAGTAGTTATGCATCATTATAGAAGAGTGAGGGCGAAAGAGGAAGGGTAAGAGAAATAGAGCTCTAAGTCTGTGCTAAGAGATTTGAGTCTTCAAGATTCTTTAAAAGTTCGCAATGTAATCAAATATAGTTGCACACCAGTAAAGCAAATTGAAAGAGATACTTTTCCTTATTTTCATTTTAACTATAATATTTCATCTCTTTTACTTCTTTGTTATTTGCTTATCGAATCACCTTTCTACGAGATTGCTCCAGTATTTGAGAACGGATATTCAAGATATTTTTCAGAGTCTTTCGTACTGTAGAGCATATTCTGCAGAATGTCCGTCCCCGCCAACGTCACTTATATATTCTTATTTTGACATGACATACTGTATTTGTGGTTGCAATTGCCTCTCAGAGATGAAATAATAAAGAATTATATCTATTTCCATTCGGTAAACGCAAAATCTTACCTACATGTTTGGTATAAACTGTGGTATCAAATGAAAACTTTTCTTTTCATGTCCTTTTTAATTTGCTCATTGTAGCCCTGGCTAGTTTTTACTCCCAAATTCCACTTAACAGTACTTAACTTTCTGAATGGCTCCCTATAAATTCGACTATTCATCTTTGAGTATTTCTCAGTCGTCCATAGTTTATTCTACCAGTTTTTACTCTACAGTTCCTAATCTAGTTAGAACGTATATTCCATTTTCAGAATGTTTACTTATATGGGCAATCACTATACATTTTTTTCTCGTTCTCCTTGATAAATCACCTATTATAAAACCTTTTAAATTTGCGAGTCTACAGATCACGTTCTTTCCTCATTTCGGTATTGTCAGTAAAACTTATTTTCAGGGTAATTGTATCGATCTTCGCTTCCATTTACAAGGCACCATGCTAAACTTTCTCGACCTCATTAGGGTGATACTCTCATTAAGGCTATCGTCTAGTGCGTGAAGGATATACTTTACACTATGTCTGGATGGAAGTTCTCGAAAGCTCTAGTCATATTTTCAAAGGAAGTGGAAAATGCATGAAGGGTTGCATCTTCCCATCCAGTCTTTAGTGGAATGGAATAACAAACGACGATAGCATCAGTGCTTCCTTTGATGTGTTTCAAAAATGAAAGGATAGATAAAATCCACCCTTCTCTCTCTTTCTTCTCTCTATAATCTCCCAAACAGAGAGAATGCGTGTTTATTGTGTAGCAAACTGAACATCAGAGAGAGAGAGAGAGAGAGAGAGAGAGAGAGAGAGAGGGGAGAGAGAATTACAGATCGTGTAGACGGTGATAGTGTCACCATTCTGTATTTAACGTTGTCTTTCTGCAAATGTTAACGCTGCTAGTCACACGACCCTGAGTCTACCCTGACCCAGCATAGGAAGAAGAGAGCTGAATTATAGTCTGAGTAACCAAAGTGAGGAATATAATCATGTTAGACTAAGGTAACCGTTTTCGTCAATACTTCATTGAAGTGAAGCGTTGTAATATGAAACGAAAAATAGTTTTCATATTTACATTAAATCAACACTTTCATCAAAAGAACGATAAAATCAGGGAAAGCTTTTAAGTCAGTGAATGACTAAATAAAAATGAACGCGATCAATTTTCCGATAGTAAAAAGGAAGCGCTACTGGTTAAGGGTTTCGCTCAGCAGACTCTAATTAATTACCTTCTGATATCGGGTTTTCAATTTCACATCAAGTGCCATACTTGTACTTTTATTTCTTTTTTTTTACGCTACGCCGAAACGTTTTATCACCAAGTAAAAAATAAGTTATATTTCTAAATTTCTTTGAATAAGAGGAAATGATAAAATGAAGATTCAAACAAATTTTGCGTCATAGTCATGTACATAGTCTTACTGTGTGTGTGTGTGTGTGTGTGTGTGTATATATATATATATATATATATATATATATATATATATATATATATATATATATATATATATATATATATATATATATATATATATATATATATAATATATATATATATATATACTCGTATGCATTCATATATATGTATAATACTAAAACGCTGAAACGTTTGTTTGCTTGCTTGCACACCGGAAGTTAAACGGGGCTGGTGGCACCCGTAAACTTCCCCTTCCCCCTCTTCCTCCCCCTTCCCCTTCCCCTACCCCTCCCTTTCCCCTTCCCCTTCCCCCTCCCTTTCTCCCCTCCCCTTCCCCCTCTCCACCCCTCCATTTCCCCTCCCCTCCCCCTCTTCCTCCCCCTTCCCCCATCCCCCAACCATGCGAAGAATTAACCTCATTCATTGGTCGTAGGGGAAAAGGTAATTAACAAGACAAAAGATCGTAATGTGACTCGCAAAGAGAAGCTGAATGGCACAATGACAGAGCTAAAAGCAGTTGAAATGACGGTAATCATGACTGCAAAAGCAAGCAAATGTCAGAAGTAATGAGCACGAGCGACAGCAGTCATGATAGGTTGTAATTAGAATGTGATATATGCAACAAAGGTTACCATCTGACCCACAAAAAAATTACCTCATTTAAAAGCTAATGTGATGATTAGAATAAATCTTAATATAACATTAGGACACAAGTAAATATACAAATGTATATCTGTGAAATTCGCAAGGGAAAGGTTGTTTCAAAAACTAAATTCAAGTTTATTATGCAGATATTTATAATGTTCAGTTTTACTTAAGTTATTTTAGAAAACTAATTAAAAATCAAAGTAAACATTCTGATACGGTTATCCATCTATAAATAATCAATTACTAGTATTAACCTTTATCTATATAAATTAACTGTTAATCTAGTTCAGCCGTTAACTTCACGCAACGGATAATTAATCTGCTACATTCATTTATCTCCATAAACAAACTCTGCTGAAGGTGATTGTAGCTGAACCGAAGTAATATATATGTGGAAGTGATGAACGGCGGTGTAAAAGCAATAATGAAAGCAATTGAATTCAGATATATACGAAGCTGTTGCAAACCCATTAATTGCGTCCCTTAATAACTTACAAGTTATTATTGTGTACGGAGGGAGATATTACTATCTGCAACTTTTCTGCCCAATGTAATCACTCATTCCTTATCAAATGTCAAAGCTACGGTACATAGGTAGAGTATTCTTCTATAGAAATAAAAGTTTCTCGAAACATAAATTTCAGTGATTCATAGCAGTACATCGGGCAGTCTTGAAACACATGTTTACATAACAATTTTCATTGATTCGACACCACGTCTTCCGAGCAGCTTATTGCTATTGTAGTCCATTTCCTGTATTAAATCTATAGCCGAAATAATGAATGATAGCTTAAAACTGGCAACACGAATTCATAAGTGATTCCTGAACATTAAAAACTATTTAGTAGGTGATCTTCCATAGCATACTATAAACTAGATGGACACACTGTAAACGCGAACATGAAATTTGATCTGAATAAAGAAAAACCCTAACAGTGAACACCTCATGCTAGTATCATTAATATCAGGAGATCTGGTTACGAGCTTAATTACCAAATAGGAATGAATATTTGTCACGAGTGATTTCCTGATTTCCTATATATATATGTATGTATGTATGTATGTATGTATGTATGTATGTATGTATGTATGTATGTATGTATGTATGTATAAAATGACATTCACTATCCTTAATGAACTGGCGGGGATCGTTTACTGTAAATGTGTTACCGGATAGTCTGTTTCACGTCGTTATTATTAGCAGAAGCAGTAGTATTAATTTCATATCGATGTTTTTAAATTGTTTAGCATAATTAATGCTTTCTAATTAATTGTAACATAATTTTCATACGTGTGAAAAAAATAAGACGTTTAAATTACTGAGTTACAATAAGAAAAATCTCCCAGAGAGAGAGAGAGAGAGAGAGAGAGAGAGAGAGAGAGAGAGAGAGAGAGAGAGAGAGAGTGAGAGAGACAGTCTCCTGGGGAAGGAAAAAGGAAAATCGAGCAAATTTCAAACGAAAATTTCCCTTTCTGGTTTGTTCATCCATCGATGACACTGATTTACTGCTGAGGAACACAAATATTTGACCGAGGTGCGAGTCACTAAGAGCAAAAATGGAAAGTTCAGGATTCAGTCTGAAAATCATGGCAAAATTCTTTTTCGGCGAAATATATGTATAACTATACCTTTTGAAAACATGTAGAACAAACAGGAAAAATAGCATATTTCTGCAGTCCAAGAAAGGTTTCAAATTTCATTATAAATATGTAGCAGGAATTTATTTACATAGTTTAGTGTTCCTTTGGGTTGCAAACAAAGGCAACAATGTTGCAGCGCGAAAAAATAAAAACAAATAGAAAGGTTTTTATGACTCGCATTCAGTGTGCGTCTACAATCTCTGAAAAGGACTGGGATATTTTCTTTGTTTATTTTTTTTAGGTGACGCAAAGTCGGTTGTAAGGATTACTTAAGCATTAAGTTACATTTGAAACTTGTACTTGGAATGTATTGAAATATTAAAGATTCTACAAATGCAACTATTTGCTGGGGAAACTTCAGCTTGCTTCACGAAATTTGATGACAGTAGAAGAAATACTTTACACCAAATATAAATAGTTTAGGGAAACTTGCATATATATATATATATTATATATATATATATATATATATATATATATATATATATATATATATATATGTGTGTGTGTGTGTGTGTGTGTGTGTTTGTGTATGCATATATATATATATATATATATATATATATATATATATATATATATATATATATATATATATATATATATATATATATATATATATATATATATATGTATATTTTTTAGAAATAATGAACACAAGCATGCGTTTCACATATATAAATTCCCGACTCACATCGGGATTGCACCTGTCTCTCAAATGTCAAGCCAGCTGATCCACACAGGCCATATAAGGAGTTGGAACCTAAGTACTTCTGTACCTGAGGTTTTTCCTGCGCAGGCTACCCCCTAACGTATCAGCTTCTTTTATGACTTATGTGGGCAATTGGTAATACACTGGCCTTTCATTTGGGAGACCAGGGTTCGATCCCAATGTGAGTCAGAAATTTATTTCTGTGAAACACGTACTCTTGTGTTCATAACTTCCATCACATTCATACTGAAGGGGTAACTACCTATTGACTCACTGATGGGTCGGGAAGTTGGGTAAACTTCGCTGGTATACCCGGGAAAACCCTGAGGTACAGAAGTACTTAGGTTTAAACTTCTTTCATTACCTGTGTGGGTCAATTGGTAGCGCCAATTTATATATATATATATATATATATATATATATATATATATATATATTGTATATGCGCGCATTTCTCTGAACGCTTGCTTTAAATGAAGGATAATTAAGATAAACGAAAGCTTCACTCCCAAGAGACAAATGTTTGAAGTAATGTTTCTGCACAATGTAGAAACTGAATGGGGAGACAAGTGGCCTTATGAAACTCAAGCTTTCTTCACACTTTAACGTGTGATTATTTGTCTTTGTATGTTAGTTTTATGCACATTATTTGGCTATATACAGTACGTATGTGTATCTCTGATGTCAGTTGTTCATCGCAGTTTATTTACTGGCTCTGTTACATGTTTGATTAACTGTGTTTTTGTTTTTGTGCTATCGATTTATCCTCTACGCCATTTTCTTCGTCATTTTGTTGTTCGTGGGTATTATAGATGCCGGTTTTGGATTTGAAAAATTCATAAAGGAATTGCTCTGTCATTAATATTATCACAGATTTTATTCGTACTAATCAGAAAACAGTATTTAAAAGATCTACCTCTTTTCTGCGCTAGACATTCATTGGTTGTCGTATGAAAATAACGGAAAATTTCCGAGGCTTTTAAAAGTATTTGTTGTGAAATTGGATGAAGGTCACGAAATTTCCAGCTCATATTCTGTAAGCATAAGTTTCACAGTCACTTTTATGTACTCGACGTTTTCATTCTGACCTGTCGACTGCAGGATATTTCTTTCTTTTTATTCTGACAGGCTAATTTTCTTGTTACGAAATATCTTCTCATCTCTGAAGAATACGGTGCTTTTGATAAAGGCGAGTAGTATTCTTTAATCTTCTTTTCTGTAGATTATATATATATATATATATATATATATATATATATATATATATATATATATATATATATATATATATATATATATATATATATATATAAGTACTGTATATATATATATATATATGTATATTTATGTATATACATATACACATACATACTGCATATATGCAGGTATCACTATCCATCAGATTATTCATCGGAGATTTTCCTGTAAGCCAAACAGAACGGGGTGTTAGAAATTAGAGTTAGGCATGTCTTACAAAATCAAGCGCGGAGAAATACAAGATGAAACTTCCGAAGGCGCTAAAGCATTTATAACAAGAAAATTAAGTATGACAGACAAGAATAAAAATCAGTATGATAATAGAAAGGAACCAATGAGTATAGATCAATTAAAAGTATTGATGCGTCTTTTGGTTTGGATTCAAATAAAAGATATTGCAATATATTGGTGAAAAAAGCTAATGATATTAATATACAAAAAAAAATCCTAAGTAATATAATATTCGCTATACCAAAAAAGGGCCAATTGCAGAAACTGATCTCACGCCACTCCGACTTGAGAGAGGCTGAGTGCAAGCATTTTCTCTTCCCATGTCCTCGAGTGGGTGGACGCTTTAGGTGTCAGGCTATTCAAGGAGGGACCCCGATTCTCGACATGTTCTTTCTCAGGCAACCGGGGGCAAGCAATTTGGTTAACGATTGAGGATTTTCTTCATTGTAAAAGATTTATTTCGATTCTGGACTATTTTTTTTAATTTTCCTCGTATTTACTGAAAAGGTTTCTTCCTTTTGTAAACATTTTTGACACATACTTGTATATATAACGTGTTTAAAAAGATGAAATATAAATTAATTTTCTTAACAGACAACAGGATATTTCCTCAGTGACTCACATTACAAAACTGTAAGATGGCGTCTCTAGCTAGCAATGCTTTTTTTTCATTTTCAATTTGTTCATATTCAGTGACATTTTTATAATGTAACTAAAATTTTCTACAATTCTGCTACATTTTGTCTTGGTATGATCTGATTAAACAAGAGCATAAAGTACCCGATTACATTTAATAAGATAAATAACAAGGAACTAATGCTGCCCCTCTAAATTCCAGGAACGTGAGTCCCAATTTCAGATCTTAATTGAAAAAGAATATCTTATCATGGCAACCTTCTTAATAATAGCTGAAGCTTTTGAAGTATAACTTTAAGTTCCCAATTATTACATCTTTGCATGTATTCAGATGTAAAATAAACTCAATAGATAACTTTCTTTACATGACTGATGATATTGTGTCGGAATGGTTCTTGAAAAATAAGCTTTAGTTTGTCCAAGCATGAACTAAAGTCTATTGGGCAGGCTTTTCCACAGCTTATATTATAAACTTCCAGGGATGAAAGATGAATCCGGTTACTTTGGGTCACATACGATACTGTAACCTAAAAATGACTGGATTGCTCGTGACATTCAATAAAATCTAAAATCTAATCGTGTTTTCAAATCTCTCTCTCTCTCTCTCTCTCTCTCTCTCTCTCTCTCTCTCTCTCTCTCTCTCTCTCTCTCTCTCTCTCTCTCTCTTCCCTTTCTTTTTGGTGAAGACGAATTGCACTCACACCCATTGTTAATTTTTTCTTTCATGTAAAAAAAAGCCTATTTTCACCCTGATAGTTTTATAACCAATTTCGGGTCTCATGACCCAGGAGAAACATTGATGCAATTTCCACCCGAACCTGACCTTTTCATCTTCTATCAAGGGACCAATCGGTTAGACATTGCCTCTCAAGCGGAAGCAATAACCTAAAAGCAAAAGGTCACTAAGTTCATGAAACGACCTACATTTCTTTTCCAAGTCTCTCTCTCTCTCTCTCTCTCTCTCTCTCTCTCTCTCTCTCTCTCTCTCTCTCTCTCTCTCTCTGATTAATGTAAAATCTTTTGTATAGCATTTCAGCAAGTAGAGTACAAATTAGCACAAGCTCATAAATGAGCACCTCTTTACATACTTATTGTTATAATACAAAATAGGATTATTATAACTTCGCTCATATGAGTTTTTTTTTATCAAATCGGCCTCAGTCACTGACCCATTTTTTAACAAATTTTTTTCTGGAAGTAACCGCCAAAAAATTGTTGATTATTATTATTATTATTATTATTATTATTATTATTATTATTATTATTATTATTATTATTATTATTATTATTATTTAACACAATTATCATCCTATCATTTTTAATGTGCTACATGCTGCTACATAGCACGTGATTTGGATCTTTCGTAGATAGTGACCCCCAAGGGTTTACAGGGGTCATTAACTAGGACTAATATTTCTTGGGGGTCATTATCTTTATAATATTCGCAGTCTTTTGTTTATCTTTTTACGGTAATCCCCAACGGGCTTATACTAAACACGCCGCAAAGGTGGACACATACCGGGTTAAAACCTTTTGGGGTCACTACCTAGGAAAGATCCCGTAATTTATAAGTACATAAAAAATGCAAGTAGAAGTTAGCCGACTAAGTCTAATGTAGTAAAATACGCATTTTGAAGCTAGTGGCAGACGTAACGGCTTCAAAAAAGTAAATGTTCGCACTCGTCTCCTAGTCACATTGCCTGCATATGATTGCTTGTGGTGATAAGGAAGCAAAGAATTGTTGCAACATCTACAAATGCGTAACCAACCTGAGAGTAATTCACAACCAAACGGCCTTATACTTCATAAGTGTATCTGTCTTAGATAGTTAAAAGTTAAGTATACCTTAGTTTTACCAGACCACTTGAGCTGATTAACAGCTCTCCTAGGGCTGGCCCGAAGGATTAGACTTATTTTACGTGTCTAAGAACCAATTGGTTACTTAGCAACGGGACCTACAGCTTATTGTGGAATCCGAACCACATTATAGCGAGAAATGAATTTCTATCACGAGAAATAAATTCCTCTAACTCTTCATCAGCCGGCCGGGGAATTGAACTCCGGCCCATCGACTGACAGTCCGCAGCTCTACCGACTCAACCAGCGAAGACCTCTGTCTTAGATAGTACTTCGTCCTGTTTATATATATATATATATATATATATATATATATATATATATATATATATATATATATATATATATATATATATATATATATATATATATATATATATATATATATATATATATATATATATATATATATATATATATATATGTGTGTGTATATGTATATATATATATATATATATATATATATATATATATATATATATATATATATATATATATATATATACGTACAAACGCACGCACATGTTCACATACACAATGCCCTCCTTGATGTAATAAATCACCCAGCGTAATAATGACCGCTGATAATAATCATATTACCTATTTTCTTTTACCGAATATCTTTTCATAAATTGATTTGATCTGTTTTTCATTCCCGCACTTCAAAAATATAAGTGAAACATATTTTAAGAAACAAGAAAAGTGTTTCAGAAATGCTGAGTCGAGAGAAATTGCTGCGGTGCCGTCTGGGGGAATCATCTTCCTGACATTAATTGAAATTATCTCTCTTTTCTGATAGCAACAGCTGTCAGGGGCGATGCTCTCCCCTCCTCTCTTCCCGAGGGACGGGAGGGGAAAGGCAGCAGTCGAAATGTTTCATAATATCAGGTCGTCATTGCGGAATTCATTCTTAATGTACTTCATTTCAGACTAGTGTGCCAATAGTTAAAATCTCAAAGACATAATCATATTTTATGAAAATCTGTTTTTTATACATGAATTTATGTTTAATTTGATGAGGTTGAAAGAGAGAGAGAGAGAGAGAGAGAGAGAGAGAGAGAGAGAGAGAGAGAGAGAGAGAGAATGAATGACTGAATGCAGATTTTCCATATTACTATGTTCATCAGTATTATTCGTAAGTTATTTCATCTTATATATACATGCGTACATATATATATATATATATATATATATATATATATATATATATATATATATATATATATATATATATATATATAAATTATATATATATATATATATATATATATATATATATATATATATATATATATATATATATATATATATTATATATATATATATATATATATATATATATATATATATATATATATATATATATATATATAAAGGGAAGTCATATTTATCACTCACTGCGTTTTTTAAGGTGTTCACTCATTCATCGCGTGCTTTCCTAAAAAAAAGTGGGATTCAAAGAAACATTGAGGTTACTACTATTATTTTTAATACTGTTGGTTTTGTATGTGATAATTATTCATCACTGAAATAGCTGATGCTTTTACTCTCCTTTTAGTTCCCCTTAGTATACCTTTCCAAAACTTTTGAATAAAAAGAAAAAAGTTCATGTAATAGCTCTGAAACGTAGGGAATCCCCTTTTCAGAATTTGCCACGTTTAACTCTCAACTGGTTAATCATCTGCTCACGTATTAAAAAAGTTTCCCTTTGATGGGCCAGATTAAGTTTCCTTTCCAAGAATCGAGATATGAAAGCTTTTGAGTAACTACGAGTATTACATGTCCGACGATTCTCGATAACGATCTAATATTGGGAGCGATCCATTCCTGGAAGGATGTCGAAACTGCTAATTTCATTTGAAATGTCTTCGGAAATAACACCGAAGAGAAAGTAGCTTTCCCTTTGATACTTTCGTTAATCCTACGTGGTTGTGCGCAAAAGTTGTGCTTAGAGAGAATAATATTGATAGGAAAATGTCATGCCAGTAACTCTTCCATATAACGTTGGGTCTTGCTGTTACTGGACTGACCGTTTTGAATTCGTCATTTCTCTTGTTTATCTACTTAATTGAACGCTATTTCTTCGTAAGCTTGATTTGCTAGTTGGGAGGAAAAGCTAACAGTTTTCATTTTAAAAACAATGGAAGTTATTCCAAACATTCCTCTTGAAAACCAAAAGATCGCAGACAAAGAAGCAGGAAAAAACATCGACATACTGGATAATGCCAAAGAGATCTAATAATTGGGTTCTTGTGTTGCCTTTTTTTTGTGTTTCATTCATTTAGGTGTAGCGTTTATGCCATATTAAAAACTGACAAATCCACTTGCTGTTCAGGATATGTATTTATGCTTTCGTTGTAAAGTTGGAAAGTTCGAGAATTTCAGTTCGGGCGAGGATCAGATGACTGAAACGATATGCATATATATATATATATATATATATATATATATATATATATATATATATATATATATATATATGTGTGTGTGTGTGTGTGTGTGTGTGTGTGTGTATGTATAAATACATATATATATACATATCTATGTATATTATATATATATATATATATATATATATATATATATATATATAAATATATATATATATATATATACATATGTGGTGAGTGTGTGTATGTATGTATGTATGTATGTATGTATGTATGTATGTATGTATGTATGTATGTATGTATGTATAAAACAAGCTTTATGAATAAGTAACAAAGATTTTCACGCACTTCCATTCGAAGCACTAATGAACTTTGTGTCTTCTAAGGCTTCCACAGCCTCTCATTTTAGTCCCATTACTGAGAATTTCATGTCATTACCTGGGTTCTGCGTCACTGGAGGATTAATCAAGCTCCCATACCAGTATGCAGCCGGAGGGCCAAAAGCTTTCCTTTAATAACATTAGTTTGTCTTAATTAGAATGAAATGGCGAAATTGAAGGAAATGTTCACAAACTTTTGTGCGTGAATCTCTTCTTTTTCTGAAACGAAATTTCCTTTGCAAATATTGATTA